>JAGGAV010007797.1:0-66244 GCA_017657295.1 Termitomyces sp. DKA64
TACATCTCATCCACTGCTTGACTAAAAATCCTCCTCCAGACCTGGGAGGGGGGTGCAAGTGCCACTCTCCTCTGGGGCATCCAGTGAAGGGTCTCTGGCCACATCCTTTGTGGCCAACAGCTGCAGGAGAAGCTCCTCCTGCTCTGCTGTGGAAAGATAACATACCTCAAGACCCAATGGGCAGTGCCATGTGAAATGCCCAGGTTTCTGGCATCTCCAGCACAGCAGCAGCATGGTACAGTGCTGTCAGGTAGCATCAACATCTATGGGGATGCCCAGCAGTAAGGGTCATGGGGCAAAGCTGGCCAGAGCAGAGGCAGGTGCTGGGGGAGCAGGGGTGAGATACTGGAAAGTGGAGATGGGGGCAGGGCAATGAGTCAGGTGCATGTGATGTAGCTCCTGTTGAACCTCCATGAGCTGCCACTGATCCTGGGCCACTTTATACCAGGTGATCTGCTCATTGTCTGAGTGGCCCTCAGTGGGGTTGTTGATGCATTCCAGTAGTGTGGGGTGCAAGCTATCCTGGAATGTGAGGCACAGTTGAAGGCCATCAGGGTAGGCTGCTTGCTCAACTAGTGCCTGGAAGGAGTTAATATACTCATTCAGCATCCATTTCCCTTGCCTGTACTGCTCCTGGTCACATAGCACTAAGGCCACAGCTTTGGTGGGGTTGATTGGAAAGAAGTCTGCCCAGAAGTCCTTCTCAAAGGCTGCCCAATCTGCAAAACTCCCAACACCTCTGGGGCATCAATACACCTGTAGTGCATGGGTGGAGGCATGCCCCATCTTCTTGTATGACAAGACCCAGGCTATTTTCAGTGCATTGGAATCAAAAGCATCCCTACTGAGATGGATGTAGGTGAGGCAGGACTGGAGGAAATGCTCTCTGCCAGAACAGTTGCCATCATATGCATCTGGGAGTGTGGGATGGAGAATACATGCTTGTAGCTACCAGAGCCACTGGGAAGGCAACAGGAGCCACTGGGGGTGTTTCCATGGCCAGGAGTGGCATGGAGGTAGGTGTCAGGTGGTCTAGTAGTGCTTGGAGGGACTGGGAGATGAGTTCAATGGTTTGGCAGAGGGTGGAGAGTTTGGTCATGTGGTGTGTGAGGGAAGATTGAGTCAATTGCACCTGGTTCTTTAGGTGTAGCAGGCAAGTCCAGGCCTTATCCTGTGGGTCCAGGGCCTCCAAGGGAGTGTCTGGATTGGCTAGCTGAGGCATAGAATTCCATGGGTGCTTAAGCCTGGTGGGGAAGTGACAGGTAGCAGCTCAGAGATTCTGTGCAGGCTATGAGGAGCTTCTAGACCAGGATAAGAGACTTGTTCTGCTGTAAGGGCAACCTCTGGGAGTGACTGCTAAATCATGGAGCTAGCAGAGGAAAATCCAAAGCATGTTAAATATGTAATAAATAATACAAGTAGTAGACTAATCACCTAGCAGAAGGGAATCTAAAGAGAACAAGTCTAAGGATCTCCTCTGCTTGGTGTGGCACATCAGGGGGCAGTGGAGGCATGGAAACAACTGTGTAGGTGATTGGAGTTAGCTAAAGTATGCAACAATGGATTGCAGAAAGTTCCAGGGGTCTCTAGAGATCTCCAGAAACCTGTAGAATGCCCCAGAGGTGTCAAACAAGCCTTGGGGAAGCAGAAACAGGCAAGGAGAGTCAGTGTCAGACAGGGGTGGAGGTTGGAAAGGGTAGTCCCTGAACAGAGATGAGACTTAGAAAATAGAGACAGAAACAAGACAAGAAAGGAAACTGATAAGATTGGAACTGATAAGATTGAAACTGATGAGATGGAACAATGAGATGGAAACACACAAGATGAAACAGTAGTTCAGGTAATATCAAGGCTACCATAACAGATACTGTTCTACAACTTATATACTGGCTATAGGACCTCTTCTGGGAATCATGGGTGTGATGGCATGACTCAACAGAAACATGTGGGGCCACCAGGTGTCAGTTCTGATCAGTTGGTGGGCTGTGGTGGTATTCTGATGGGAACTGACAGGATGCAGGTTGCAGGTGATGAGAACTGATGGGAACTCAGGTCATACTATAGTCATTGGGAAGCCCCAGAGTGATGCAATGGAAGGAGGGAGCAAGTCAGCAGTGTGAACTGGGGTCAGGAAAAGCATTGGGGATGTCCAGGAGCTTGGAAATAGTCAGAGGCCTTGATTGGGGTCACTGGGGTATGCTGGGGAAGCATTGAGAATCTCTGGAGAAGCATTGGAGTTTGCTGGAGCAGGCACTGAGGGTAGGAGAGGGTTGCAGGGGTTGAAGGGGGAGGGGGACATGCTCCAGAACTTGCTGGGCTTAGTTGGGCAAAGTCTGGGGACAAGGCAGAAGTCTGGGGATGGATCATGACATGTACCTGTGATGCATGCCAGTGGAGCTGAAAGATGCATCAGGGCTATCTGGATACTTGGGGGAGGTCTTGAGAAGTGTTGGGGTTTGCTGGGGTGGCTGCTGGAGTTGGGGGAAGGTCATATCAGCTCAAGGGGAGTTGGGATATGCTCTGGGGCTGTTGAGCTTTGTCAGAGTGAGGCCCCAGGGTTCCAGAGATGCATTGTGACAGATCAGACCTTAGGGGTAACTCAGAATGAGGTCTGAGCAAGTATGTAAGGTTGCAGAGAAGGATACTGGAACACAGAGATAGGAGACAGAAGCCAGAATTGTCAGGTTCTGCTAACCCAGGGGCTCAGCTACACTGGGCAAGTCCCTTACTAGGTGGACACAACATCTACACTCACAATCCCTGGCTCTGGTGAGCTCTGGAAGAGTGAAATGGGGTGGGGCAAAGGTGATAACAGTGGTCTGGGAAGGTCTGGGATACTCCAGTAGGTTATCTGGTAGATTATATGGAGGAGCAGAGTGATAGACAAGTGGAGGACAAGCATGGTATGGAGCTCCAGAGCTAAGATATCAAGGGCTTAGTAAACTCAGAGTTGGATTCTGAGTCAAGGGTGTGGGGTTTTGGGGATTCTACAGTTGAGGAAATAGAGTTGAAATAAGGAAGATGAATGTAACTGGGAGTCAAGACAAGGCAAGAAACAGAAGGCAATGAGATGAGATGAGACTTGGGAAACAGATGAGAGACTGGAAACAAAAATGGAAACAGATAAGATTGAGACTAATAAGATTGAGACAGATGCAATTGGGAAATGATAAGATTCAATGAGACAATATGGAACAAGGAGACAGAGATACAAGAAACATAACAAATACAAGAACATAGGTAATATCAAGACTACCCTAACTATTACTACACTATGGCTTAAGTATCTCTGGGGTGAACTTCTCCAGGACTGTGAGTCTGAGGTCAGATTGTGCAGGCAGGTCTTGGATATGGTTGATTGGGATGTCCCAAGACTGGCTAGCTGGGTGTCAGTAGTGTCTTGATAAATAACCATGATGTGTGCTGGGGGAGGGTGAAAGGACTTTGGAGTTGCCCAGACACTGAGGGAGGACTGAGGAGATCACAGGGAATGCCGGGGAAGCATTGGGGATCTCCAGAGAAGCATCAAGGGTTGCTGGAGCAGATGCCAAGGGTGGGGGAGTGTCATAGAGGTTGGGGGAGGGTGGGGGTGTGCTTTAGGCTTGCTGAGCTTGGCCAGGGTAGGCCCAGAGATGGGGTGGGGTCCAGGAATGAGTCATGACATCACCCCCCCTTCAGCATCAAGACCCTTTGAGGCACAGGGAAATCTCTGAGGGTTGGTGGTGGCATGAGAATCAAAGTCAAAGTGTGATGACTTCTTCAACTAGAAGCTCCCCAGAAAAAAAAAAAAGGGGACCAAAACATGTCCAGCCTACTATTGTTACCTTCCCATAGCTTCCCCTACTACACCTAATTCATCTTCATCATCCCCAACCCCCCCTCCATCTGACAAAAACACCATTGATGTCTGGGTGGATTATGAGGAGCACCAGGCCCAGTACAACTGGTGGCAGGATCAGTGTTCAGTGGATGCCATGTACCATCATCATCAGTGTTCCTGTCCCAGAGATGGCTTCTATTGACCTTCCACCTAGAATTATCCCTCACAGGAGCTGGATTGTCTGGAGGTCCTTCCCTCCCTGAGGCTCTGAAACAGTCCACTTAGTCAGCCCCTGAGTCTTCAAGCTGACCTCCCAGGTCAGAGTTGGGGCCAGGGGAGGTGCAAGTCATCCTGGAGGCTCAGCACATTTGGCAGGAAGAGGTTTCAGTGGAGAGATTCACAGAGGTAGTGGGGCAGATCTGGGGACACCCTATCCTAGCATGGTGTCAGGCAGAAGCCCCAGTGAGTCAGTCTCCTATATTATATTGTGTGTTCCTGACTAACCAGTGGTCCAGTGTATTACTTGTGCTTGTCATGGGGAGGCATGCAAGTTTGAGGAGCCTGTGGTGGGATCCCATTGGGACTCCTCCATATGTTTACCATGTCATGCAAGGCACAAAAAGTGTTCCATTTTCTGGAAGTGGCAGGTAGTCAGTATTATGGCAGAGCAGGGTTGGGAGCAAGAGTGGGTCTTGGAGTAGTTGGGGGAGAGGCAGAGGGGCTGAGTGTCTGGTGGCATGTTGCAGTCCATGCATCCTGCAGGGGAGGGCAGGAAGGGAGAGGGGCATCTTCAAGGAAAGGTGGAGCCACTGTGGGGTGGGCACAGAGAAGGGGTCCCATCTTCCAGGGACAATGGGAAGTGTAGGATATCCTCCCCACCAGAGGTGGGGCCAAGCAAGAGGCCCCAAAGCAAGGTGACAATGGCCAGTCTTCTTGGCATGTATGTTTACTCTCCAGGAACAGGAATTGTGATGGGATCATCTGGAGATTCTGTTTTGCATTGGAGGATATTGGAGCTTGAAGGTTACTTGGTGGTGCAGGAAGAGGAGCTCTGGGGGTTATGGGAGGAGCTGGCAGTAACACAGCAGGATTGAGATGTGGCAAGGTGGGATCACAAGTCTGTGCTGCAGGAGGTGGGGGAAAGGGGTGCTGAGGTTCAGGGACTCCAGAGGCATCTAGAACAGTTGATGACTCAACCAGAGGGGGTGGCAGTGGTGGAGCACCAAGGAGGACTGGATTCTCAGGCTGTCCAGGAGGAAGAGGAGAGGCTGCACAAGGGGTGGTTGGCTAACAAGGTGGCTGCAGGGCAGAGAGGAGTCCTCTGTAAGTATCTTCCAGGTGCTCTGATCATTCCCCTACTGACCCTTGAGTTCCTCATCCTAGACTGGGTGTGCAAACATCAAATCCTCCTAGACAGGGCTTCTGCCACATTTGCCTCAATTCAGGACAGTATGTGAGGAATGCCCAGGGACCTTCTCCTGGAGCTTGACTAGGATATTGGGCAGATGGGGCAGCTATTGGCAGGTCATCAGTGAAGGAACTTGGCAGAACCAGGGTTGTGGTAGGAGGTGGTGGTGGATGTTGGGGAGCCCTTGCCATGACATGAGAAGCTTCTGGGGACCATAGTGGCACAGATAGAAATGGACCTGGCAGTGGTGGCAATGGGGAGGAGGACTCTAGAGGATGGATGAGGGAGCAGTGTTTCTAGGGCTGAGGCAGTCTTCTCAAACTCTTATTTTGTTGTATCATACTTTCAATATATATTGTATCCATAGCACTGTAAATAGTGATTTTCTTGCCATCTTATTGCAATTTTTCAGTTTGTATAAAGGAATGTGAGAGAAAAAACATAAGTGGTGCTGGTGGAAGTTGAATCCCTGCTGAATCCAGAAGCAGAGGTTATGCCCACTGAGGCCATCTGTTCATGCTAGTCCCAGGGATCCCAGGGCTTGGTGGGGTGTTGCTGATGGAAGTCTCAAAGCTTGGCAGAGGCTTCAGAGAGGTTCTTCTGGGGTTCCCAGGTGTTATCCTTGAGTCCATAGCCCTTCCAATGGACTTGGTACCAGAGCTGACCACAGATGAGGCAGGAGTCAAGGATGTCATTGACCTTGTAGTGGTATTTGTCCTTGACTTTAATGGGTGGGGGCTGGCTTGGGCATTGACTGAGGAGGGGGTCCAGGTCATGCTTCTTGAGGAGACAAACATGGAAGATGGAGTGGAGGCCTTTCAGCCCTGGGAGTAAGTCAAGCTTATAGGTGTGGGTTGAGACCTTCTGGAGGATCTTAAAGAGACCAAGTTGTTCATGGTCAAGCTTCACTGAGGGTCTCTGGGTCTTGAGGTTACACCAGTCAAGCCAGACAAGGGTACTGGGGGTCCAGTCAGGGGTTGTTTTGCATCAAGTATCAGCATGCTTAAAGTAAGCTTGGTTGATGGTGTTGATCTCATTCTGGAGGAATTGGTGAAGGGACTGGAGGTCTTTGGTGACTTCATGGGCAACATGCAAGGGGATATCTTTGAGGGACAGGGTGAGCTGGGGGTTGTAACCCTTGTTGGCAAAAAACAGGGATACCCCCATGGCAGAGTGGGAGGTGTTGTTGTAAGTAAACTTGGCTAGGGATAGTTCTACATGCCAGTTGTTCTGTAAATAATTAATGTAGAGGCAGAAATACTGCTCTAAGGTCTGGTTTACTTGTTCTGTTTGTTCATCAGTCTCTGGGTGGTAGGTGGTCAACAGGTTGGTCTTGATTTTGAGTGCCTTGCATAAAGATTGCCAGAACTGGGAGACAAACAAGAGGCTGCAGTTGGAGATGATGTTGTTCAGGAGTCCATGCTTGAAAAAGATGTGTTCGAGGAATAGTTTGGTGAACTCCAGGGTGTTGTCAGTGATGTGGCAGGGGATGAACAAGGCTTGCTTGGTGAGTTAGCAAACCACAATAAGGATAGCATCAAAACCCTTGGATTCAGGGAGTTTGACAATGTGGTCCATTGAGATTGAGGACCATGGGTGGTGGCCAATGGGGAGGGGCTTCAGCAGACCATATGAGTGATGTCAGGAGACCTTGGCTCAGAGACACAGTTTGCAGGCTCATATGTACCAGGTGACATCTTTCTTCATTCCTGGCCAAAAGTAAGTCCAGGAAATCAGTTGGAGGGTCTTACACATTCCTGGGTGTCCCTGGAGCTTGTGGTTGTGGTGCTGCCAGAGGATGTCAAGGCAAATAGACTTGTGGCCCAGAGCATATATTTGGCCATCCTGGAGTATAAGTCAGTGGTCCAGAGACAGTGTAAAGGCAGGATCAGGGTGTGGGGCATTGATGGAGCTATTCTGGGGGTCATGTTGGATGAAGTAGGTGTCCAGAGGAGCACTTTGGATTTCATAGAGAATCCCTTCTTCATGTATAATTAGTACAGCATGAAGATGTTCAGGGGGGATTACCATGTGGTGGTTGAAAGCATTCCATTTGGCCCCAAACAACTTCTTCAAGTCTTTGGGTAAGGGCATCAGGTTTTGCTGAGTTGTCCCAGGTGATAGTGGATGATGAAGTTGTACTTGGACAATGTTTCAGACCAGCAGGCTTGTTGTTGACTGAGTTGTTTGGTGGTCATGAAGTATTGCAGGTTGTTGTGGTCCAAGTAGACTTATATGTGGTGTGGGATTCCTTCAAAGTAGGCCCTTCACTGCTGGAAGGCTTTGACAATTGCAAGGAGCTCTTTGTTGTAGATGTTGTAGTTAAGCTCTGCAGGGATCATCAAATGGGTGTAGAAGGCCACAAGGCAGAGGTCCTTGCTATTGGAACTCATTTGTGAAAGTATCCTGGCGATAGCATAATTGGAGGTGTCACATTTGAGTATAATGGGAAGAGCAGGGTCAAAGTGATGGAGGATTGGGACAGAGGTGAAGGCCTTCTTCAGAAGAGTGAACACACTTTGGCACTTATTGTCCCAGTTCCAGGGGGTGTCCTTCTAAGTAAGTCAATTGAGGGGTTTTGTGATGCTGGAGTAGTTATTGATGAACTGGCAATAGAAATTAGCAAAGCCCAAAAAGGACTGTACCTCCTTAATGTTTTGGGGCAGGGGCTAGTTGAGGATGGCCTCTACTTTTGCTGGGTCTATTTATATGCTGTCTGGAGTGACAATAATCCCAAGATACTCAACCTCAGTGGTGTGAAAGGAGTACTTCTTGGGTTTGGCATGAAGGTGGTACTCCTGGAGTTGTTCTAGGACATGTTAGACATGACCCTGGTGTTCTTCCAGGGAGTTCAAGTAGATGAGGATGTCATCCAAATACATAATAACAAAGACATTGTTCATGTCATGAAAGATTCATTCATGAAGTACTGGAAGATAGTGGGGGAGTTCATCATACCAAAGGGCATCACAAGATACTTGAAGAGGCCATAGCAGGTGCAGAAGGCAGTCTTCCATTCATGTCCTGGAGCAATCTGGACATTGTTGTAGCTGAACTAGAGGTCTATCTTGGTGTAGACCTTGGCACTGCAGAGGCAGTCAACAAGGTCACCAATCAAGGGGAGGGGATACTGGTTCTTTTTGGTGACTTTGTTAAGTCCCTGGTAATCCACACAAAGATGGAGGGAGCTGTCCTTCTTCTTGGCAAAAAGGACAGGGGCTCTGGCAGTGGAGATCAATGGTTGGATGAAACCCTTTCTGAGCATGTTGTCAAGGTAGTCTTTGAAAGCCCAGAGTTTGACTTCCAACATGTTGTAAATCTTGCCAAAAGGGGGGAAGGTGCTGTCTTCAAGATCAATTGTGTAGTCATAGGATCAGTGCAGGGGAAGTTCCTTTGCACTTCCTTTGGAGAATACATCAGCAAATTCATGGTACTCTGGAGGAACTACTTTGTGTAATATTTGTTCCTCCATCTTTAGAGTCTCAGGTGAGGTGGTGCCAGTGCAGATATATTCTTCTGGAAGTGTCAGGGTGACCTAGAGTCAGAAGGCAGGGGTGCCATCCTGCAAGATCCATGTGAAGGGAACAGCACCAATGATTTTAATGTTAAGGGCTTCCAGATTGATGGTGTCAGGTGTTGGAGGTGCAGTAGTGGGGGCTGGGATTGTTGGGGTACAAGTGGGGTAGTTTGGGCCCTTGTACCAGTTGTGGGGAATGTTGGGGGGAAGTCATTAGGGTGTGCCTGCAGGAGTTTGGGGCAGGAGTGCTTCTTCTTTCTCTCCAGAGTCACCCTTAAGCAAAGTGGGAGTTCCAGTGGCTCCAGTGCTGCTGGGGGCCAAATCAGAGTTGTCAGAGTTGTGGGGGGAGTAGAGGTGGAGAGTGATGGCAGCTGCCAGGCAGGCTTTGGGGCTGGGAAACCACATAGTGAGGTCCTTCCAGTCAATGTTGGGGTTGATGTCACATAGCCAGGGGAGTCCAAGCACAATTGGGGTTGCCTCTGGAAGTTGGGTAACAAGGAGGCAGGTTGGGAATTGCAGGCCATTGTCAAGGGTGAGAGAGCTGGGGTGGAATTTGGTGATCCTGGAGGTGGCAAATCTTCCATCAAACAGCTGTAGCTCCAGAGGCATGTCAAGGGGCTTGTGGGAAAGGTCAAGCGGATTGCTGACAAAGGTTCCAGAGGCTTCACTGTCAACAAGGGCAGGGAGGATGGCAGGGGAGTTGCTAAAGCAGGCATTGATGATGAACAATTGTGCAGATCATGAACAGAGCTGCAGAGGAGTTTGGGGAATGTTGGGGGTGACATCTGAGACATTGTGGGTGGGAGGAATGTTGAAGGGGATGGGTCCCAGGTCAGGCAAGTTGTTCTGATTGAGGCAGAGAGTGAGACTTGGCCAGTCAATATGATAGTTGGTCACTGGAAGCCAGGAAAATTCAAAGATAAGGGGGGCAGAGGCATGCAACTTTGTGATTAGTAGTTGGAGGTCTTGCTGCTGCCCATTGGCAAAAGTGATCCTTGTCTCTACACAGTGAGTGATGTCACCAGCAGAGGTCAGATCACCATCAAAGAGTTTTAGGGGGATTGGAAGGGGAAGTTGCCAGGGAGGTTCTGGAGCAAGTGCTCCCAGGGATTTGTTGATGAAGTTGTCTGTTGTGCCACTATCAATTAGGGTGGGTACAGAGTTGAGAGAGAAGGGGAGGGTGGTGTAGAGGAAGAGGTTGTGGGCAGAGTGCAAGGGGAGATGTGCCAGGAGGGTGTCCAGAGCAATTACCATTGTGTGGAGGAAAGTAGCCATAGCAGAGAAGATGTCAGAGTCTGATCTGCAATTTAGTGTGTCTTTGGGCCCTAAACTGCTGGGTCATTTTCCATGAACTGATAATCACAGTCTTCCCTGTCAATGGTCCAGATGGCACATTCCATCACCTAGCATTTAGGGCAATCATTGATAAAATGACCCTGCTCATCACACAGAATACATGCCCCTTCCTTCCATCAATGTGCCTGGGTCTCCATCAGGATGTCAATCCAGGGCCAGTCTTTGATCCAATTGGCACACAGGGCCTCCTAATTGTCCATGGGGTCTAGGGAACCATCTGGGTCCAGGGAATCATCAGGTCTGGGGTCTGGAGAGTCTGGGGTGTCACAGAGATTGGCAGCATTAAGCTGGGTGGGGGGTTGAGGTCTGGGGGGTTGAGGTCTGGGGGGTTGAGTGGTGTTAGCCAGGCCTCATCTGGGGGAGAACTGGAGTGCAGGGTTAGCAGGCATCACAGGGACAATGGTTTGGGGGTTGTTGGTTGCTGGAGGGGTTCCAGTTGTTCTGCAGGCCTTGATTTTTGCTTCAGTCTTCCCAATAGCACTGATCAATCTGGGTGATGAGTGCCTTGTATTTGTCATACATGGTGTGCTTCAATGCAAAGCAGAGGATATCCTTAATCTGTTGTGGAAGAGCTTGATGAAGGGCAAATCAGAGGGTGTTATAGTTCCATCCTATCTTGTAGACCTCTTGCTCAAACTGGATAATAAAGGTTGTAAACTGTTTGTTGTCATGCATCTGGAGGTTGTACAAATTTTCTTCTGCCTCTACTACAGTGTCAAAGACTCTGAACTTACTGGAGAATTCCTGTGTGAAGGTGGGCCAATTGGAGAGTACTGGGTTGTTAGGGTCAAACTGGAGCAGTGCCATGTAGTGATCAAAGGCAATGTCCTGCAAGTAGAAGGCAGCAAAGGCCACTCATGAACTCTCAAGCTAGAAAGTGATGGGCTTAGCTTGGAACATTGTAAGATATTGTGTTAAGAATGTCTGCCATTTCCAAGGGTCTTGGCTGTTGAAGAGTTCTGATTTCTGAATGTCAAGCTTTCCTTCCCAAGCCAGTGTGTCACATGTGTCATTCTGGGCATTTTGGGTTTGGGGCAGGGGTCTGGCATTGTAGTAGTAATAATAGTTGTTCCCACCTCTGTACTGAGGGGGAAAGTTGTCCATGGCTGAGCCCCATCTACCAGGAGGTCTGCCATTGGGAGGCCTGCTGCCAGGGTTTGGGCCAGCATTGCCTGGAGGAGGTTTCAGGGCCCAGAGAGGAGGAGGGGGTCCTCTGGGGGTCAGCAGCCCAAAATTGTTGGCATTGGCAAGGTGGTTAGGCAAGGAGATGGGTGGGGGTCAGGGTGGTGCAGGGGGAGGAGCTGCTCTGGGGGCCCCAGGGATGAGAGGCTGTCAGAGGGAGAGCAGGGGGTTGTTATAGAGGGGCAGGGCATATCTCTGGGAGGGGCAGAGGTTGACATGGGGGGGTTAGTCCCTGGGAAGCTTGAGAGCTCCTTCTCAAGGGACAGGTTCCCTGCTGGGGTTCTCTGGCTTGTTGATGTAAGAGAGGGTGTGGGTGGAAGCAAGATCACTATTGAGGAGAAGGGGGTGGGGAAGTTTCTGGGTAGGGTGCTTGAATTCAGTGGGCTGGTCCCAGGTGCAGAAGGCACTGGGGATGGAGTTGGCCCAGGGGCAAGCAGAGAGGGCCAGGGTATGAGTGGTGGGCTGGTTGAATATCCCTCTGACAGGGTTGAAGGACCTCAGGATATTGGACATGGCATTGAGCTCTTCCTGTTGTTGAGGAATGGGGGTCAAGGCATTGGCTTGAACCCTGGTGGGTTCTTCTCATTGCACATAGAAGGAGTGGGCAGGGTCCAAGGGGTCTTTGAAATGGCAGGGGTTTGGGCTGATGTGTATTTTGTCAACCAGGGTGCAGAGTTCTTCCTGGAGGCTGGCATCAATCCTGAGGGTACTCCTGATGTTCTCAGGGAGGGTGCCTTGCTGGTAGCACTTGTAGAAGTCCAGGAGGTGATCTGCCCAGGTCTCTGGTGTTCTAGAGATGTTCTGGTGTCCCAAGCTAATGAGGGCTCTTGCTCTTTTGGTGAATTCAGTGGGAGCTAGGCAGAGAGAGTGGAGGACCTCATTGCATTGTTGGACATAGGCTTTGACTCTTTGCTGCCTAGGGGAGGGTGGGGCTTAGATGGGGTGAGCAGCAGAGGGTCAAGGCCAAGGGGAAAAGTATCTGTCAAGTTGTTCTAGGAGGACTGGGGCCACAGCAGAGATGGGATAGACATAGTAGGGCCTAGGGGAAAAAGCCAAGGATACTGGGGCCATGGATGCCCAAGGGGCCAATGGAATGTTGGGCTGTAGACAGGGGTAGGTCCCTTTGATGGAGTATAACAAGGGGCAGCACCAGTCTGGAGGTGGGCCCTGACTAACAGATGGGCCATAGGGGGCAGGATTTGGTTCCAGGGCACAGTACCATGGAGTGGCTGTGACATAGCAGTTGGGCATTGGGTAGAACAGAGAATAGTAGGGGTTAGGTACTGGCCTACTATAATAGTTAGTTAGATAACCAGTAGGCAGATACATAGGACTGTAGTTAGACATTGGGAATGGGGTAAGGGGAGAGTCTTGATATTATGTCAGGTTCCACTGACCCAGGGGCTCAGCTACCCTGGGTTAGTCCCTTACTAGGTGGACACAATGTCTACACTCACAATCCCTGGCTCCAGTAAGCTCCAGAAGAGTGAAATGGGGTGGGGCAAAGGTGATAATGGTGGTCTGGGGAGGTCTGGAACACTTTGGTAGGTTATATGGAGGAGCAGAGTGACAGGCAGGTGGGGGACAAGCACAGTACAGAGCTCCAGAGCTAAGATATCAAGGGCTTGGTGAACTCAAGGTTGGATTCTGAGTCAAGGGTGTGGGGTTTTGGAGATTCTACAGGTGAGGAAATAGAGTTGAAATAAGGAAGATAAATGTAACCAGGAGTTGAGACAAGGCAAGAAACAGAAGGGAACAAGACAAGACAAGACTTGGGAAACAGACAAGAGACTGGAGACAAAAATGGAAACTGATAAGATCAAGACTGATAAGATTGAGACAGATGCAGTTGGGAAATGATAAGATTCAATGAGATGATACAGAACAAGGAGATGGAGACATGAGAGACATAACAAACATGAGAATGTAGGTAATATCAAGACTACCCTAACTATTACTACACTATGGCTTAAGTATCTGTGGGAGGAACTTCTCCAGGACCATGGGTCTGAGGTCAGATTGTGTGGGCAGGTCTCAGGTTATGGTTGATCAGGGCATCCCAAGACTGGCTAGCCAGATGTCAGTAGTGTCTTGATGCATAACTATGATGCATGCTGTGGAAGGATGAAAGGACTTTGGAGTTGCTTGAACATGGGAAGATCACAGGGAATGCCAGGGAAGCATTGGGGATCTCTGGAGAAGTGTTGGGGGCTGCTGGAGCAGGCACTAAGGGTGGGGGAGTGTCATAGAGGTTGGAGGAGGGTGAGGGTGTGCTCCAGGCTTGCTGGGCTTGGCTGGGGTAGGCCCAGAGACAGGGTGGGGTCCAGGAATGGGTTGTGACAAGAATAAAGGGAATAGAGTTGAGATGGAACAAGCACATGAGACCAAAAAAAAGGAAAGAGACAAGACAAGGTAAGGCAAGAAAGAAGATGAAAACAAGACAAGACAAGATGATATGGACATGAGACAAGATAAGATTGATATGATAAGGAACAGAGAGAGTAGAACAACAAGACAGAAATAGAGCACAAATGTAAGTAATATCAAGACTACTATAACTGATATTACTCTACAGCTTAATTAATATCAAGAAACCTCCTTTGGGGCCACAGGTCTATGGTTCAGGGTTTGTCAAGGCCATGCAAATTCTGATGAGTGTCAGTTGTCTTCATCCAGGTGTGGGAAAACATCCCAAGACTGATGGACAAATCTTGATGATGCTTGGTGCATACCTGTGATGTGCACCAAGAGAGCTGAAGGAAATGCCAAAGCTATCCAAATACTCAGGAGAGGTTGGAGGAGTAATGAAGCCTACCAGGAGAAGTGCTGAGGATTGCCAGAAAAGCATCAGATTTTGCCAAGCAGGCACTGAGGTTGGGGAAAGGTTGTAGAGGCTTGCAGGGAGTTGGGATGTGCTCCAGGGCTTGCTGGGCTTAGTGAGAGCATGGTCCAGGGGCTGATGTGAGGCCCAGGAGTCCAGGGATGAGTTGTAACAGAAACCAGTGAAATTCCTGTCATGCTGTGTGGATGCAGGGTGTTGTGATGCCCCATGGAGTGTGAGCTCCTCGCTAACACAGAGCTAGTTGTCATGATTGTGGAACCACTTGATGTGCACAATCCGATCCGGTTTGATCCATTGTCACACTGCCTGGCCGAGACTTACTCCGGTACGTGGCCATAAGTGCAGTGTTCAGAGCTGGGGTTCTGGCTCTTTCCAAGTGAACGAGGGTGGGCGAGGTCCTTGGCCGCAGGATAACGAGGGGTGGACGAGGTTCTTGTTGCTGTTCGCGTACGGAGGCGGGATACCGTTGTCTTGATGTAATCAATGATTATGTAGTTGTGACAGCTGATCAACCGGCTCTAATGAACGCCGAGGCCGGATATAATATCTTTTCCAAAGCTTCGAGTATTGCACCCAGACTGTAGGGATGGCGAAAGTGTATCGTGGCTCTTGTCTTTGTCGCGCTATTCAATATACCATTACTGGCGAGCCCTTTACCTTCTACGTGTGCCATTGCACCAACTGCCGTAAATCGTCGGGCTCCGCATTTTTGTCGAATCTATTCTTCAAAAAGGAAGTGCGTTGTGCCACTCTCTTGCGTCATTTGGAAGATCAATGTGCATTCGTCCCTAGCAAGTTACAGTGACCACAGGAAGTGACCACGTCAAAGTGTATCGCGATATGGACACCAAGAGCGGCGCGCCACTGCTTCGATCATTCTGTCCGACGTGCAGCGCATCTTTATTCATTGGAAACAACAAGAACACACTTACGATTGTATCTCTTGGGACATTAGACGATGAGGTTGACTGGGGTGAGTAGACTTGATTGTCGTAACCTTTCTGTGGGTTCAACCAATTTGGACCCATTAACACTCTGGCGCATCACACAGTTCCTCGTGGAGAAAGTTTCACCCACTCGAAGAGACAGTGGGTGGAGAAGTTACACACTGAACCGAAAAAGAAAGCCAAGCTTTGAAGCTCCCGGAAATTCTGGTTCAGTACGGTGAAGTGCCGCAATACTAGTAACATATTATCGTACTGTCGGTATGTCGCTGAGTACGACTTCATATGTACCAGCTTTCAATGTTCGAATTCTAAGGAAAAGATTCAAACTCACTAAGCGCATGGGTCAAAGCTTCAAACGTTGCGCAGTACTAAGTGCATACTAAGACTGACGTGAGGTTAAATATGTAGTTGCACCTAGAGACTCTGATCTTTCCTTCATCTAATCTGCCAGACGTGGGCGGATCTTGTGCCTTAAACCCACTGTTTCTCTTACTGCTTCTCTCAGCCACGACCTCTTCGGCGTCCGAGACTTCAGGCTCCAGGCATCACGTCAATAGTCTTAGGAGTATCGTCTCCAGGATGAGTGTTTTCTTGAGCAGTTCACGCGTTGAGTCCGAGATGTGCAAATCATCACCGATGAGAACAGTTATTCCTGGCACATCGAAAGCGCAGAAAGAATTTCAAAGAAAGAAACCGCAAGAGCATCTTACCCATTCATAGTAGTACAGTGTCTCTAGTCATGTCTCCGCTCAAAACCAGGCGTCTTGAGCAAATGAAACCCGGTTCTCGATCACTTTCAGGACGGAATTGATGTCCACAATGCTGAAAAGAGAACTTTCTGGAGGGAAATGGTCAAAGAAACATGGCATGGTGTTTTCTGGCTGACTTTCTTCTCCACTGTGAAAAAAGAAAAAGGCATCTCCCATTATTTATAGCCTTTTCTCTCCAGAAGTGGCATAATACATTTCTTTTCCCTTATTTCCCGGGGAAACACAACTGACTGCTTACAGGGCTACCTGGCTACTGGTTCCTTGTTGCCATTTGCCTTTCCGACTCGCCCATCACCAAGGGTATCGATGTGTTGCTTAGATATCAGTAAGTTGAAAGAAAATGGACCTTGTTCGTGCATACAAATCCCCGGTATCTGCCCATAAGTCCCATATCGTCATATCCTTAGGATGGAAGTTCACCAGCACGGGCGATCTGTGGAAGTGGGGTGGCATACTTGATGGAGGTAGACCTTTGATTAGTATGTATATACTACATAGCCTTCCCAGGTATATGAATGCGTATGTACGTAGCCCTGATGCCAGCGATATTACTTCCCATAAAGAATAAAGGAAAGAACATTTCATGACCCGCGCGTGATTCGCGAGCTCCGGACATCATCAGTTCTGACCAACCCGGGCGTTACGTTTGTCTCTTGGCCCATGACATTGAACACATCTGTTCTAACTCTACCTCAAATTCCCCCAGGTGCCCACAAGTGTCTTGATCTTCTGCAAGATACAATAGAACTCCTCTATATCGATGATCCTTTCGACTTCTCTAGGTTTGTGCTAGTTCATATGCATGAATGCATGACCTTTGATTCTGACAATAATACAGTTACTCTTTAGCTGTCACACAGCTCTCTGAAGACTCCTTGTCCATACAAAGACTTCTCAACCGTCTGGAATGCATCGAATTCGAGCTTCAGAGTCACCTAGCATCCACGAAATATGAGCAGCGTCTCGTTGAAAAGTAGGTACTTAGCGTTTTTCCTGACTAGCGTTGTACGCACTGTAAAATTTATAGGTGGAATACCATCTTAGAAACTCAGGAAAATGAGGAAGAAAACACCGTCATGCTTGAAAGGCGCAAAGAAGTTCTGGTGCGCAAGTCAAAGGAATATCACGACGAGCTCAAAACTGTATTGGTATGCACTGTCCGTGTACTTTTCTTGACACCTTAATCTTTGATGACGTGCATTTGATACAGAAGACTATGCCTGAGGTTCCGCGTATAACTGTGACGCGTCTCAAAGAGCAGGAGAGGAAGAACAGGGAGAAAGAACAGGAACTTAAAGCCAAGCGTGCCAAGATCAAGGCATTCAAAGGCCTACCTCCAGTCAGTCATCGTATTTTATAATCTCTTTGCTACTCTTTCGAACAATCGCAATATATAGAATCTGCAATTGGCGCGACACGACTTACGAGAGGCTCAACGTGACTTAGAGAAGCTCACCCAACTCCGTGAAAGACTCCTTGGAAGGATGGCTGAGGGGGTCTCTTGATTCTAGAGTGACTCTTGATTTTAATGACGTTGCCTTGGTGTGTATACGTACCCCTGATGTTTTCTGTGTCAACATGGATTGTAATTTGTTTGATGGCCGAATCGTTCTTTTCTGGTTTACTTGGCAGAATTTTAAGAGCATATTCTCAGGATTGCATGAACACGGTGATCAATCAACAGGTACCTAACAGACTACGTGTACTGGGATCATTCACCATTTATCCGGCCTAATGAATTCGGATGAGCGGCTTACGATTGAAAGATCAAAATTCACCCTTACCCGAACTTTTGACCCGGAGCAAGGACTTTGACAGGAGTACCTTTGGAATCTGCACCGGTGAACGGTACCTACGAAGACGTTCAATTCAGAATCTGCTCAAAACCAGGAGGCAGTTGTTCTTAACCGTGTTGCTGACAAAAACATCGAGGCTCTGCATCAAGGGAATAAAAATAAGATGCGAAGTTCAGCACTCACCCCCACCAAGACCCGAGCGTCCCTGCACCGATCTACACCAGTGCTTCAGTCGCTACGGAAAACATTGTGAAGATGTGAACTTACTGTCCCGTCCTTAGGGAATTGGAGGCTGTTTATAGTGTTTGTAAGACGTCACAAATAATGAGGAGTTGCTTCACGCACGCAAAGAAGATGACAAGGATGGAAATAGCGACACCAGAATCCAACGCGGCAGATAGGACATCTGGACGTTCTTTTGAGGGCCAAAGCACAATATTGAGTTACGGATCTTACAATTATACTTTGTCCACCACGAGAAGTGGCGCCTATAAAGAGAAGGTGAGCGTAGCTAGGATTACTACGGAAAGTAGATTGAAAGCTTGCCTTCTGATCAAGTACTGGAAGACAAAACCGACAGCACTGGTTGTGACCGTTAGAAACGCTCCAACTTGGGAACAGGATCCACTAACGCCCAGGGAACATAGTTTATAGCTGTGGCGGGAGGAATGAGACCAGTGCCATTTAGAATGACCGGGCTGAGACGTTTGTTAGTAGGACCCGATGATGACTCACTGTGCTTACAAGCTACGAAAGTCAAGTCAAATGATATATTAACATCGAGCAGAAGACATACTTGATATACCGCAGGAAGCTGTCGGGGTATTTCTTACTCAAGGACCACGGAATGATAGGTGCAATTGTGCCGACGAGGAAGAAAAAGACGAGTGCTATTAGCATCAGTCACGCCTGGGAGACACTACATTGCGAAAGATTTCACGGACCGCTAGTGTATTAAGAGTATAGTCAGAAAAAAAATGAGGGAAAGGAAAACACCAATGAGCGCACTAATATGTCTGTCCTTTCGAGAACTGTAATCCAGGCCCGATCACGCCTAAAGTGATATTTACCAACCTGGGAAGGCGTCGGTGAATGGCAGCACATACCCCACTTAACCATAAAGACACTGTCAACACAGACAATGGAATACAGGCAGATATACACACGATAATGCTCGCTGTACCGAACACCTGAGTGTTCGGGCAAATGAAACTAAAGCAAGACACTCAGGCCATGGAAGAATACATAGCATTCACATACCCATCTTTCTGAGTCGGAGAGCACATTCCACTGATGAGAAGTTAAGCATTGTACAATTGAGGACAAAACGGACAGGGTGCTCACTCAATATTGGTGAACATCCAGGCTTGAACCCCCAACTGCGTTGTCCCTGCAACAATGGCAGCAAGAACCTATCTTATTCAGTTAAGTGGGCACTACTGACTTTATACTGCGATTCAAAAGTCGAGACACTTTCCTGTCCGATGAACATATACTTGGGTGGGACTGATCAAACAGTATTCAAGGTTATAGTCAGTCGAATTTAAAGGGCTCCCCAAACGTTTGTCCCTGTACCTTTCATGTAATGTCCGAGTTTGAAATCTGAAGTAAAGGCGAGTGCTTGAGCCATAGTCTGACACAAACCGGTCAGCTACACGCGCCGCTTCTGGAAGCAAGGCTGATGTACAATGTAGCCCCACGTCTTGAAAAGCATCATCGCCACAGGATGACCTGGAAGTGCATAACTGCTTGGAGTGTTGGCCTCATTTTTCTTTCAAAGGCTCCATTGCTCACCCTATAACCAACTCCGTGATGACACTGCGTGCACAATTAAACTGAAGCTTCGTTTTTAATACAACAGCCAATTCACTTAAGGCCGATTTGTTGATTCGTGATAGCTTGTATCATCCCGATTGGAATGACATAGGTAAACGCTGTTTCACTGTAAGATCAGACTGGCTGAGTAGATTAGTTGGTCCTAATGCGCACCAATAACAAGGGAAAGAACGAATGCCCATACAGGCATCTCACTGGAACGCTTTGGATTTCTTGCATTATGTCATAGTAGAAGCATGGCACACCTTGGCCAGACTTCAATGCTGATAATTCCCAAGGCGAACATACTCAGGAATATAATGAGATACCACCATTCGGGAACTAGAATTAGGCGGTCATAAATAAATGCCCACAGAGTGTATAAGACCGTTATTACCCTGGGGATAACGCGACATGAGGCGAGCGTGAATGTCAGGCTGTTCACTCAAGGCACGGCGTGATTGAATCCAGATTTGTTTGCGGAAGTAGAGGAGGGTATGGACGAGAGTAGCTGCACTACAATAAGCGACAGCTTGAGACAAGCTGTGGCACACACCAGTAATTGATGCGAATGATAGTCTGGTATAAAGTGAAGATAAGACCCAATAAGCATGAAGAAGGATAGGAGTATACCCATAGGAAATCGCAAACGTCGTGCTTATATTCATACGGAGGTCAATGAAATCATGGAGAAAAGAAGGAATCGACAGACGATATGAAAAGAGGGCTGTATGCGTGATAGGCCTCAAGATCAATGGTCAACTCTGGTGTAAGGATCCGTGTCACGTTGTACTCATTTAGTTGGTTGTCATAAGATGTCCTCGAAGAAATCCTAGTAACATACAACGATACATGAAGTGAGCCGTTGACGATTATAATGACACCGACGCACGGCATAAACAATCCATACCACACATTCGTGAACTAAAATTACATGTTGTAAGAACAGGTCAAATCAGCAAAAGATTTCTTACATGAAGTACAGGTGTGAGGAACCCTGACCACCGCTTCAGCAAGATACCAGTGAGCGATTTGATCACGCACAGAAAAAGAACACGAATCCAGCAAAGATGTTCGCTTCGGCCCACCCTAAAAACTTCAGATAAATCATTATGCCTACGCAAAACTGAATAGCACGGACAGGGAGTTGCCAAAGGGGATCCAATATATCTAGGTACATTGATGTCAAGTGGATAATCACCAGGTGGCTTGAAGTCCACGTACGCAATCTGACTCCAGTCAAATGTGATCACCGACATTCCCTGGAGCCGCTTAAGCTGGATGTATACCGCGATGAGGTAACATACCATTCCATGAATGTATCTATAGGGAGAGAATGATTAGAGCGACTGGATATGAACCGGACGGCGGACTCACCCAAAAAGTGCAGCGATGGCTTCGCACAGTCAAAGTCAAGTACAGCTATGTTGAGGGGGATGATCGAGCAACTTACTGGGGTCCTCAGGGCGAATCCAACTTACCCAAGAGAAATAGGAGAGGGCTTGGACTATACACAAAGTTATCAAAAGATTGACGAGTTTCATGCGCACGAGGATGCTCACATAGATAACCAGGGAAGAAGTCTGCGTCAAAGGTCAAATGGAGGTTTCAGTGAGGGCGAGGCGGCTTACACCAGGTAAATGATCCAATGAAGGCGTACAGGAAGAACCTTTCACGACTCAGTCCTCCTCGGGTTCCAATACCGGCGTATTGGGTCGAATGGAGCGTATTGAATAACGCGCAATTGACAAGACTAAGCGGCCAAATCATGGACGGTGGTGCCACAAGAAAACGGCGAGCAATGCCACCAATGGAGAAGCCGATAAGTTGGGTAGACATCACGATAAACCATTGGTCTACAGCGCGTTGCCAAAATAGTGAAAATCGGGATCAGAAGACTTACAGCTGAAGTTATATATCTGATGATAATAAACTCGTTGTACTGCGACAATGTCAGTGGCGTATGCAGATTGATACCCCACAGTAGCCTGACTCGAAATGAGGTTCCAAAAGTTGCGTGAAAAGAAAAATACAAAACCATTATCTATCTTTGATGTTTCA
This sequence comes from Termitomyces sp. DKA64, assembly GCA_017657295.1. Lineage (NCBI taxonomy): Eukaryota > Fungi > Basidiomycota > Agaricomycetes > Agaricales > Lyophyllaceae > Termitomyces > Termitomyces sp. DKA64. The sequence goes on from JAGGAV010007797.1 coordinate 21,515, forward strand.
TCACTGGCATGGTGTCAAAAAAGTCAGGGCCACTCACTGTGATCAAAACATGTTCTTTCACTGTGAATGGACCGGGATTCAAGCGAAAACCAAAGATCGTCCAATCAGGGACCCATGCCGCTGCTGCTCGACCAATGGGAAAAGAGAGTAATTGTGCAACAATACCAGTGACCGTGACTGCAGGAAATCTGAAAAAGAAGAATTGATTGACTCCGGGGATGATTATCGCCCAGAGTATTCCTATAAACCATGCACGAAGTGTCGCAACAGGCATATCTGGGTCATCAGTATTGGCAACAGCAGATCGAACCTCTGGGTAGGGGCTGTCATCCTCCAAGGCAAGATGTCCCTTATCGAGGTTTGGATCCTCAAATTGGGCACCAGTTATATCCTGACTCGATGATCAGCCCTCATAGCTAAGTTTTTTTAGAGTTGACCGACAGCTATCACTGAGTCTAGATAGTCCATCAGGAATCGCGATTATCGTGAGAGAACTTAAACGAACTATCAGGATTTTGAATCGGTGCCTCCTCAGCATGTTTCTCGTAATCTCGAGACGTAGACGACTCTTGGAGAAGGACTTGTTGTGGTTCTGCCATGACGGGTCACTAAGACGTCTTAAACACTAGATAGGCCACCTCTTATAAGACACTTTCGGTCACAAGAACACATCTCGTGGGTCTATGCACATGTCGAATCTAGCCAGTACGAAGGATTCCCACCGATGTTGGGAATAAGTATAGACACACCGGGAAAAGATAGGGTGTATTGAACAGGGTTGATAAGCAGCTGTGTGATAACAAAATTGTTATCCTGAAGGAGGGAGCCTGAGGGAAGGTTTTGTCCCACAGCAAAGCGACAATAGCCGGATTTTGCCACGTTTCATTTCATTGTGTCTAGGGCAGCGTGAAATCGCAGAGAGTATCTGACATGATTCAACATAGAATATCGAGCTGCAAGAGCATGCATCTACTGTGTAGGTAGTCACTAATTCTCTCCGGTGATTTGTAACTGCATGTGCCTATTCTCGGTTAACAGTGTAAAACCCGGAGTCCGTAAAGGATGGCTCTGAGCTAAAAAGACTAATTGATACATACATACTGTATGTCGTCGTATGATCAACAGCAACTCGTGGGGCTCGACGGTCCTAGTTAGTTAATGATTCAAGCGTGTGTGAAAGGTCGGTAGCCCAGTTCTGAAGAAGAGGTCGGAGTTATCTACTTATTCAATTTCGAACTCATGTTCACTTCCGCGTGCTTGAAGAGGCCGCAGGTGCTCTGCTATTCTATGGCCTCGTAGTAGAGCCTTATCGAAATAGATAAGACAGGGTTTGTAAATATCACGCGACCGGAAAGCACTGAAAGAAGCCCGAGGCTGAGCCAAAACAGACGGAAACTTCTGGCGTGAGAAACTTGCAAATTGCTAAGTATGAAACAAGTCGAAAGTTTCCTTTTTATTTTTGATTTGTAGCCATGTTCTCTTTGCGCAGCGTAGCTTTCGTGTTTTGTTCAAGTGTTGTATTTTTTTGTATGCTCCAGATGTTCGCTTTTGACAGTCATGTTCGCCTTCGAACGACGCTCGCGACGTTGGTCAATTACAATGTGGATACGGCCTCCAAGACTTCAAGGTACCAAAATAATACTCTTGGAATCGCCTCAAGGATCTATGTGCTGTCTCTCCCTGCTAGGACTGATCGACGCCGTGATATGGAACATCTACGGGAAACTCTGGGTCTTCAATGGACGTACATCGAGGCCATTGATTCACGAAACGCGATTGTCGGGAGAATCATGGACTCTGTCAGGCTCCTACGACAAATGCATCCTTCCGATTCTGTCTTCACGTGGCCTGATCGACAAGTGCCTTTGAACGAACCAATTGATGTCTGGGATCCCGCATTTCTTGCCCCTTCATCTGTACACTCAGACAAACCTTCTCAAGCTCGACCTCTAGTCTGTGCAACTCAGAATGATACAGTTGTTCCGTACGATCCGAATCTTCCGGAGTACAAAATTCTCACTGGCGCACGCATCGCCTGCTGGTACTCCCACTTGTCTGTCATATACACGATTGCCAACGATTTTGCGCTTCGTCCTGATGATGCCGTCATTGTACTCGAAGACGATGTGGATATGGAACAAGATATCCACCAACGACTGCGAAACGTATGGCCATTCCTCCCCACTGACTGGGACATCGTGTACCTAGGTGTGTCTAGGAAGAAAACGTTAGCTATTTTGATAATATCAATGATATCAACGAAATTTTCAGGTCATTGTTGGTCGGACGAAAGTGCTAACTGGCCTCTGGATGGCCACTTAAACTGGACGATATTCAACGCGACAAAACTCGACACCCACATCCATCCATCCAATCGCCCTTTGTGCACTCATGCTTATGCTCTGTCGCGATCTGGAGCGCGTCTCCTCCTTCTTCACCTGCGGCATCCACGTTTTGCCTATTCTCGTTCTATTGACAAAGCTATCTCTTGGTTGATTGAGAGCAGTCGGCTCAAAAGTTTCTCAATTGTACCGAGCGTCGTCATTCAAAGAAAAGTAGGAACCAGCGACATTATGTCCGGTAAAGGAAGTGGATGGAGGGCAGAGCTAATCAATGGCGTGTTTGGAACAATTTGAATGTACATCGGATGGATGGTTAGAACTGAGTATGAGAAAGTCGGTAGGGATGGATGTACACTCGAGCCAGTCGATTTGGAAGTCTGGACTCGCGAGTTTGATCACCACTTGATCATGAAGTTCCCTTGCTGAGCCTGTGCAGAGCGCTCGGACACGTCCCAGATTAAGGTTTCAACTGACAGGTACAAAAGGGGAATGGGCTGTGAGGTAACAGTGTTTCATGAAGATGGAAGCATGACACGGAGGGTAGCAACGGATTGGCAAGATCGCGCGTCGCGAAAGGCTGGGCGTATCAACGGCACATATCGTTGGCACATCTAGACGTGCGCTAGGGTCGGTATTTCCACCGGGGTGTACGGTTATGAGATCCGAGTGAAACGGTCCGCATCCGTTTAAGAGAATAAGGCGGGTGGAAAGCTGCGGTCAGTGCTCTGACGTTAAGCAAAATTTTAAAAGTCGTCACCAGTCCATGACAACGTTCGACAGTGGAGATTGAACGTGAATGTTGAACTAGTGTCTTGAGTTCAAGTTTTACGAGAAGCTTGGAATCTTGGTATTCTATTTTTATTCACTGGCGCTCTATGAAGTCAGTCTCTATTTACATCTTGGAGGATGATCTCTAGCGCCCGCCTAGCTCAATCGGATAGAGCGTCAGACTCTTATTTAGGCAGGGATGAATCTGAAGGCTGCGAGTTCGACCCTCGCGGTGGGCTACTGTGGATTTAGTTTTTCTTTCTTCTTGCAGAAGGACAGGGACGGGGGCATAAAATTGTTTGTAAGAATACAGTCCCAGAGGACTCGCATGTTACTCTTCAATGGCTCCAGTTTGCTGGGACAAGCCATCACCTGTCAACGAATGTTTACGTGTCTGGGAAGGGGCAGCTGCGATGCTGTAATGAATATCGTCAAGCTCTCTATGCTACCTCACCGTCGACGTCGGGTAGTGGCCCGAAATGTTCAAATCACTGCTTAGTGTCTTATAAGCGAGGCAGCGCGGCCCGATCAATTAGTTTAACCTTCGACCCGAGATTCATTTCAACCTCTTATCATGTAAAACGAAAACTTCCTTACTTTTTGAGCTCAACACTTACCTTTTTTTTTTCTTAGCAAAACGTCGTTGCGACAGGTTGACCCCCAGAAATGTCTGGGAAAGTGTTTAGCATGGAGAAATCATCGTCTGTGGTCACGGCCACCAACAAAGTACCACGGACGCACAAAACACCTGGTTTCTTTTCATGGATACTACCTGCTTTGAAAACACCACGCATTCTCAAGACGTGGCTCCGATGCTGTGTCGCGCTTGCGGCTGCGTTGATTCTGATGGTCTCTAATCGTACTTTGGACAGCATGGGTCAGGCTGGCTTTTTTGCAGCGTAAGTATCTTGGTTGCCAAAAAAACTCATGAAACTGAATTATGTTTCTACAAATAGTATCATTGCCGTAATGTTACCCCCGTCGATCGCTATGTCCCTGTACCTCCTTGCAGCAATCACATTGCTTCTGGGTACGTAACGTTTTAACCGTTTTGTTATCAATCACTTATTCAAGCAGGCATGTGCATGGGATGGGCGTGGGGAGTTGCAGCGATGGCAGCGGGATTATCGGTCAGAAGTCAGACACTTCTTGTACAGCAGCAGCAAAGGGCACAAGCTTCGTACGTGATTCCGCCCTGTCCCAATTTTCGCTTAAACAGTATAAAAGTCTCGTCGACGGTATTCCTCAGGCTTTGCAATATCAGAAGTTCATTTTTGAAGGGTATTTCCTGGATCCAAGGTCCGGCGAACTCATTTTTGTCTGATGTGCAGATTCTTCATCTCAATTTATTAGGAGCTCGGCCGTCTTCGGTGCTTTCTTCTTCATTGGAACGTTTGCATTCGGTGTCCTTAGGGCATATATTCCTAAATTTGCTCTCGTCAGTATCTTCGGCAGTATTGTTCTAGATATCGTAGGTCAAGATTTGCTACATCTAAATTATGCTAACACCTTGGCGTAGATGTGCAGTTATGGTCCTTGTATGTTACCCTAACCCTTGCGTTCTGATTTGAACTGACTCTTGTTGCAGTATTTCCAACTGCTGAGTACACTCTTGCCAAAATTTTCATAATTCCGACCAGCTACTACGTCGTCATCGCCATTGCCTCGCTCGTTTTGATATTCCCTGTTTCCCTTAACCACGTCTGGATGTGAGTCACATTTCACCATCATTTGGCGTACCTAAGAGAATTCATTCTGCAGAACGTCATTACAGAATGACTTTCTCCAGGCAAGCTTGAAATTGAATTCAAATGTTCCCTTTTCTAACCTTAAGTAGCCTTTGTCGAAAATTCTAGTCTATCAAAACAAGGCGCTTGAATCAATACCTTCTGATCATGCTACTTGGACAGAACTCACAAATTTGAGCCAGGGAATGCGCCAAAAGCTTCTCGCTAGTACACAGGGGCTTCTCGGACAGATCGGCGTTGTAGATCTCGAATTTTCAGTTGGCCGCCTCGGCTCGGGAGATCTCAAGCGTGTTAGCCAGGAGCTCAAGTCGATCGTGTTCCGTGCTTCGTGAGTTTGAGTTTGATACTGTTAATCATTGGAACTCACGCGTGACCTGCAGCGCACTCTATTCCTTCCTGGAATTTGTCAATCGATCCAACACAGCCCATATCGCTGGAGACCAGGCTGAGCCTATTTCGGATGATAAGACAGGATACTGGGACCGTTACACCATCCTTCAAAAAGAGATATGGCAACACGAAATAAAACACGGACATGATTTTGACTCCCTCGTCCCCATCCTCGCGGAGTCCTCTTCTGACCTTCGTGCCGCATGTAATGCTGCGATATCGGGACTAATTGAATGGTTCCGTGACTGCAACAGTGGGCGCTGGACTGGATTCTTCTCCAAATACAACAAGGTCAAGGGAGATAAACGCCATGCTGCGCTGGTGCAGGGGCTGGCAGAAGTGCAGAGAGAACTGGAACAGTATCGAGAGGTACACAGAATCAGAGTGTTCCAACCCTTTGAAAAGTTTTTCGATCCTGCCACGGGGAAGAGACTGAAGTCGATCAATGGCTCAGATGCCACCGAGATGTTCGCTGCAAGGTCAAGACAATAAAGAAATTCCTTCGAGCTGTGCTCATCCATCTTCAGGTCGCTTTACATCTGTCTCGTATTCTCATTTTCTCTCGATGCCTTTGCTGAGCGTATCGCCAAATTCATGAGTATCATCATTGATATTGACGGTAGGCGACCCAAGCCGCGTATCTGGGTCCCCTCCGGTTTTGGCAAGATAGGAAGAAAGATTATGAGTAGGCGAGATGTTGACCGCCAAGTTGTGCCATTGGCCATCGGGACGTCTCATGATCCCACATCGTTCGTAAATCATACGGAAGAATCCAATGACGAGGATGAAAATAATAACGTCCAAGTGATTCCTGACGACAGGCGCACACGTCAGTCCTTTGGATTGATGATGTCACATCATAACTTTTGTTTTGACTCTTGGTTTTTGTAGGTAGGAATCCAGACGCGCTTCCTCCGACTTCGACATTTGGACGCTTTTCCCTGATACTTGGGAAGATTTTCAAGTTCTTCAAATCGCCTGAAGGTATCTTTGGGCTGCGACACGCTGTGGTATCTATTGCTTTGTGGATTCCATCCGTGTGTTCCACGACAGCATGGTTCTACTACGGGAATCGCGGGGTCTGGGGCTTAATCATGGCGCAGGTGCGATAATATCTCATGTCAACCTTGATAATATCATGTACGAATCTAACCCATTCATCTGTAGGCTGGTTTGGCTGTTTATGCTGGTGATCAAGTCCGTCCCTTAATTCTGACCAATCTGCCTGTATGAACTCATGAGCAATAGATCGCAGGTTATGTCATCCGTGTCGCTGGCACCATAGCTGGGGCTCTCAGTACGCCCTAATCTTTACTGAACTTTCCTGATGTTGGTGCCAATTGATTGACTATCTCAGTTGGAATGGCTGCCTGGTACATCGGATCTGGGCATGGACCTGGAAATCCGTATGGAATCGTTATCGCTACCGTAAGTCCTTTCGGAAAACACCATGGAAGCCAACTGATATCTTTCTTCGAGACTGTTTGTTCCGCTCCTTTCTTCCTAGGGAGAATTGCCGCACCGCATCAACAGCTGGCACTTTGGATAATGACAGGTGTTACAATTGTATTTGGTTCGTCACTACACATAGTTCTGCCCATAGTATATGTCCAACAATCGTCATAGTGGTTGGTTACAGTTGGATCGACACGCATTTTCCTGTACTTTTGAGTGCTGGCGTGGGAGTTTCTATTGGTTGGAAGCGAGCGTAAGTACAATGTTTACTTCAAACCTCAAAACTCGAGCTCAGACCACCTGTAGACTCCTTGTTATCATTGGTTTTACAGCTGGCGTGTGTTTTTTTCATCTATATTCTAGAAGAGTATTCACTAATTGCGTCACAGTTTATCGTCATGTTATTCCCTCGACCCACATCCTCGCGTACTCTAGTCCGCCAGACTCTGGCTGCGACGGCCAATGAGCTTGGCCTCGTCCTAGCCGTTGAGGTAGAAGCCTTGCTTGCTGAGGAAGCTCGTGCTCGAGAAGGCCACTATGAGAAAGTCGCTTTTGTGGGGGCGGATTCTGGCCAAAAAGCATCACCCAAGGAGCAGCGTGTCCGTCGAATTGGCCAGAAGGCCCTTGACGTTGCCGTCAGTGACCCTGTTATTTATTGAGAAGAAGAGAGTATTCACCTATGGTTAGACTCGTTTACAAGGATTGGCTCCATCACTGCAAACAGGAAAGTTCGAGCCCCATCTTTCGTACGCATCCACACTCTTACTCCATGATCAATTGCTCATTAGTACTTCTGTCCTCCAGGGGCATATGGCCGCATGCCAAATACGCCGCTCTGCTTGACAGGCAGACGAAGATTCTCTCCGCTCTCATGCTCTTTATCGGTGCATTTACACAGCTGGATACAAGGTGGTGCAGCATTCTCGTCCATGAAGTAAGCACAGTGACTGCAGATCTGCTGAACTGTCCGTTCTGACTACCCAATATAGACTCCCTTCCTCAACCCCAATCTTGTAAGGTCTCGGATCCCTGTTGAACGGCTTTGATCAATATATGGTAATTCCTACAGCTCTCGGACATATTCTCCAATATTTCTATCCTATCCTATGCATTGATGGGCGCACGTCCTCTACCACCCGGGCTTCCTAGATTGCGGGATCGCATAGTGTATCACGAACGCATGAATCCTGTATCGGGGAGCCGTCGATCTTCATATGCAAGTCTTAACAAACCGAGTCTGGATGACGTGGCAGACAAGATTGATGGTTCCAGCCTTGGATTCGTGGAGATGTCGCTGGATGTCCTCAAAGTAAGCCATGAACCCCCGCTTGTTGCACTCATCTGATTTATATTGCAGGACGGAGAATTACCTGCTCACGCAACTGCGTTAGTCGCCCTTTCATCAATTATCACTGTAGGTCTATTTTTTGTTCTCTCGAAGCCCACAGTTGAACTGCCTTGGTTCAGCTCGTCGATGAAATGACTGCAATCATCCGTGATCTTTGTGGGGAAATGACATTTCAAGGCTTCACTGAGTTCCAGCGAGATTTCCTGGGAAGAGAAGAGAAAGCGATCGGGGGTGGTTATAACAGGTTGGGCTTAAGTTGATTACCTTCCGTAAGATTTAGTCGATTGCCCGATAATGTACGTGTAGATACCCATATAGTCGATATCTCAAGGCTAATTTCTTGTTGCGCGCCTGCGACAAGAATGTCACACGTGATGGGAAAAGATTGGGGTCGTTTGGGCGAAGGGCATGGAAGTCGGCTGAATAAAAGGCTTGCAACGTACTTTTACATACATCTCATGATCGCCCATTCTATTCCCCCCCAATATCTCTGCCTATAAACCTAACATTTTTTTGTTTTCTGGCTGCCTTGCCGCTCAATTCTGCGCACCGTATAATTTGGCGTACTCTCAAATCCCATGCTCTTGTGGAAATTTCGACCAGTATCTGATTTCTATCTAGTTTTCTCTTTCCTTTTTCAATGTTGATAACTGCGAGTAATCTTCTCGTCACCAGACTCAGATAATTTGGAATGTAAAGATACCTATATGCATTCCGTTCTTCCGCATAATCGACATTCGACAACTCCAAAACTTTTACGCGTCTTGTTTTGCCGATTCGTCGAGCTTAGCGGCCATCTTCACAATATATATACTTCCTCCCATGCCGCGAAAACCTCTGAGGATGAGGATTCCCCGCGTGGACTCACCTTTATTCAACGAATCGGTTTCACCACCTCTCGGGCTTAGAACAGTACACTGCCTGCGCCACCGCGCCCCGACAAATCTCCGTTGTCATCCCCTGCCAAACTCTCAGGGCTCAGCGGCGGGCCGGTGACTGGGAAAACCCGGCCAGGTGTCATGGCCAGGCCCTATTGTGGACGCAAGAGACTCTAGTTGGGGTTAGTCCTCCGCTAGGTGCCCTAGATGGTCATTAAGAGTTCATGTGCCTGTTTTCTATCTTGAGGTTCTCCGTCCACACTGATATAAGGCCCTCACTTCCCAATTATTTTGATCTCTCTTGTTTTTCTTCCTCCCCCTTGTCATAGCACCTTGAGGTACCTGTCGATGACTGTCCTGGCCAGAAACTTCACCCTCCGGCCTTGTGTGAGCCCTTGGGAAGTTGTTACTGGTGCAAAGTTGTATGGCTGATGGAGGCCGATCACTTTCAGGACAATCCGGCAGTCTGGCCATGACGTGTGAGTTATTGTCGCTGTCTAATGGTCCCACTGATTGTCCGCTAGGAACCATGCAAGCTATGAATATCTGTCCATAAGTCCGAGTATGACCTCGACAGAACATGGGTCCCTATTCCCCTACTCGTGTCCCAAATGTCCCAAGATATCAGTAATGAATGCGGTCATGGGACGTAAAGGGATATGATCAAGCAACGGGTGTCCTACAAGCCTTTCTAGGATCTAGGTGTATCTATGATCATGACATCGGGCGGAAATCAGAACTGGATGCATTTTGGACGCAGCCGCTGTCTACAATCGCTATCGATATCATCGATAGATATTGAATACGCAAGTCACACAGAGTGTATGGCAAGATCGAAGCATCTGCGTAACAAGCCGAGATCTCTCGGATCAAGATCCGCACTCCGCACCCTCCGTACCTATAAGTGTTTGGGTCAAAGTTCATTCTTCACCTCTTCCTTGATAATCGCTCGTTATCGCAACTTCATTATGGTGCGCGTCTACATTCAGTCATACACAACTCGTTGACCTTATGCCGCCTTCTATAGGGCGTAACAATCGATACCATTTCACCCGGCGACGGTGTCACCTTCCCTAAGGAGGGTGGTAAGTGGCATTTTTTTGTGAGGGTCGACACTGTGGGCTCAGATCATTATCGATACAGACAAGGTCACTATTCACTACGTTGGAACGCTCGAAAATGGGACCAAGTTTGACTCGAGCAGAGATCGGTGAGCCATCGCTATCATCCGCACTATCGTGGTCATTCAACTCATCATCGTGTGCCTCTCGACACAGTGGGTCACCGTTTGAGACGGAGATCGGTGTTGGGAAAGTCATCAAGGGCTGGGATGAGGGTTCGTTGATATACATTTTTGAGCTCGATCTACTGGCTTATCGATTTGATTAGGAGTACCACTACTATCAATCGGTCAAAAAGCTGTTCTAATAGCCACACCTGACTACGTACATTCTTCTTTTTTATCCTTGTTGTTTCAAGTATTCAACTCTTCTACAGGCGTATGGCGCTCGCGGCTTTCCCCCAGTGATACCACCAAACTCAACTCTCAAGTTTGAAGTCGAGTTGTTGAAGATCAACTGAGTTACCTGCTTGTCGCATTCCTGTGTATACGTGTGTCCTTTTGGGCTCTTAGCTTTTTGTCTTGACTCTCATTTGTGCTATTACAACCCGCAATATTGTATCTTTCGTGTACTCCCAACTCTAAGCTCATGATTGGTCCCTCCATTGAGATAACACGATCGCTTATCTGATCGCTAATTTACATAACATGACTCTGGTCTGACATCGTCATTTTTTTTTCGTTCCAAAATAGGCTATGACGCCATCTGGCTTTCACGGACTCTGTTCATGTTCCTTCGCGTCACTACAGATCAAGAATAGCTAAGGTTTCTAGCCAAGGTTGTCAAATCTGTGGGAGTTTCTTTGTTGCAACATACCAATTGATCAGTCCCTTGGAACTAGACAAGACTATGCATGCATATAGGTCATCGGGTAAACAATTAGGCCAGAATCATACATACAGGTACTGTGGGCCCTTGTTGTAAGAACTGTCATGTTCAATTGTCTCAATTCTTATCAATCTTCAAAATTAATTATCAGAAGAAACAGAACATCATCGTTGATTATACTTCCCCGAATTCAGATATCCAGGGTCGATCAAGGGCTATCGTCACCTATCCTTTCACGTGCATTCACGCTAGTACAGCACATTCGTTCCAAATTATCTATTAGTGCTGATCGAGAAGTATACGATGCTTCAACGCCACACTAAAATCCCACAATTTTGCTGCCTTTGTTTCATGGTAACTCTCCTCCGAGCTCCTTGCCGGCATCAGTCCCTCGTAGTAGCTTGGTGTGTCTTTCTCTCCATATGGCTCCTTGAGGCTAAGTTCTACTAGAATTTTACCCGCTGTATGAGAACTTCGCAGTTGGGGCATCGCATACTTCAGCAACGGCCGGAATGGATTCAGGACGTACTTTGTCCCAAAGCTCCATGTCCCAGGAACGTCACGGACCAACGCTCGAGAGTCAGTTATAGTGCCTGGATCCACGGCCAAAGCCTTTATAGCCCTCAGCTTCTCATATCTCGAGTCCTGCAGACTCCTTAGTCATTGGACCAGAATATTACAACACAAAATACCCCCTGCAATCGCCGGTTCAACTCATAAATGAACATAACAACACACAACTTGGACACTCCATATCGCTGGAAACCCCTCCCAACCACTTGTCCGAGTTCATCCGCCGGAGGATTTAGAAGGGTCTGGAAGTGATCAGGGAGCACGGGTGGGAACACCTCTGCATGGCTCCCACCAGGTTTATGACTATCAGAAGACAACCCAACGATCCGTCCATGCATCTTGTCCATACTCTCCAGTAACTGGAGTACGAGTACAAAATGTGCCAGATAGTTCACCTGAAATGATAGCTCGTACCCGTCGCTTGTAAGCTCAATCCCAGACATGAGAGACCATGCGAAGGCATTGCATACAATGGCGGTGATAGGGCGCAATGTGCCGGAAGAGACTTGTAAGGTCAGGAGAGAGGCAAAGGATAACACTGAATTCAACGAAGCGAGGTCGAGGGTGTGGATAGTATATTTGGCGTTGGAAAACTGGGAGAGGATGGTGTAGAGTTTGGTGGTGTTGATGTCTGCCTTATCGTTGCGAACCGTAAGAATGAGATGGTGATTGGGGTAATCTTTCAGCGTTTCTGCCACAAAGGCAAGGCCAAGGGTTCCATTAGCCCCTGTGAGTACTATTGTCCCTTCTGACATGAACAAGATCAAGTTTACTTTCTGTCGAAATTGAATTTGTGCAGAAGACATCTCCTGGGATAGAATCTCTTAAAATTGCAACTCACCATGGTGTGGGAACAACCGTACCGTGTGACGAACTTGTTTCGGACATGGCTATTTATATGATTATCTGCGCTCGAAAGTCAGTACTGGCGAAGATTGCTGAAATATGTTTAGAGTTCATTGAACTCTCCAACTCTGATTTAAACTCCCTTGCGATACTTCTTGAAATAAATTACACCTCCTGATGCGATCAAATGTCGACCATGCTGGCTATGATGAAACCGTGTGTACACCAGACGTGGAACGTTCTGTTTGACAGATACTCTGGCTGGAGAATAAATCATTTGGTGGTTTGCGATTGAGAAATGGATTAAATTTGCTCGAAGTACGATGCCGTTGACATGCCCTGGGTAAGAATCATGGGAAGAACTTGGTACAACACCCTCATGAAACACAAGCGAAGGATGCGTAGGGTATTCGGATTCTTTTTTTCTCAAAGACGTTCTCAATCAACACTAAATACCAAGTCCCCGCGATCACGTTCTCGGCTCTGTTGTACAGCTCGTGACCTCATCACACGGTCAGGAAAAAGAACTACCAAGAACAATGAACAATTGGTCTTCCATCTACCACGTACCTCCACGCCGAAACCTATATAAGTATATGACTCTCCCTCAACATGGTCGCTCAAGTCCTCCATCAAATCGTCCTCAGCCTCGCAAACGCGACAACGTTGCGCTACAATCTCATGTTGCTTTCTTTGATACGGACGACGATGGTGTTATATGGCCATCCGACACGTGTGTTTCTTCTTTTGTGACTCTAAATTCCACGCATGGCATAATTTTAACGAGAATGTGCGCATACATGCAGCTTCTTTGGCCTCAGAGTTCTTGGACTTGGAGTTTTGTTTTCTGTTTTTGCTATGTTGCTTATTCACGGAAGCTTATCGTGTGTATCAACAAGTATTCCCTGTCTGTACCTATCTACGGTTCTGAACCCTGGTGCTAGCTGGATCACTTCTGGAGCTCTCCTTCCCGATCCCTTTTTCCGGCTGAGGATTGAAAACATACACAGGGTTAGCAACTTCTTTGACACGCCTCACCCTCTCCTTTTCCATCCTTGATGTTGATCGAGTGCTGTCCTTATCATAGGGAAAGCATGGGTCCAATTCTGAAGCTTACACGTCGACTGGTGCGTTTGACGAGGACCGCTTCAACTATGTCTTTGACATGTATTCTGCTGAACCACACACCCATATGACTTTCGGCGAAGGTATCAATATGCTTCATGGCAATAGAAACGCTTTTGATCCCGTAAGTCGTACCTACTTGGGATGCCACTTCAAGTTCGTGAATAGACAAATTTCATGAGTTCGGCTGGATGGCTGCTGCGCTTGAATGGCTTACGACGTACTTGGTTCTGTGGCCCGAGGATGGTAAAATGAAGAAAGGGGATATTCGTGATCTATACGATGTAGGCGATTCCATCACAAGTTAGTGGAACTGATTCGATGACCCTATCTAGGGAACCTTGTTCTACAAGATTTCTGGCAGGTCCTCGAAGAGGCTTTGAAGAGACCCGCACATTTTGAGCTTATTCTCTAGTACAATTGTCTGATTATGTATCTCGTTATCGTATCGTTGCATCGGTTCGAAATACGCTTGCTGTTCTATTCCTCATTCGAGTCACACTTGCCTGGCAGTTAACTTGGCTACATATCGGTATAGAAAGGCCAAAGCACGCGGTACGGTCACAAACTGACGGGCGGCGTCGTGGTCAGGCTCATGATCATCGTGGGCAGGCACACTTCATTTTAAGATAGATATTGCGGATCCAAATAATGGCGATGATCCTTCGATGGGGAAAGGCTCTGGATATGGCGTGTTGCCGTCGGTATGACAAAAGGGACACAAAAGGGAGCGAGGCTCGCAAATGCCACTACTATGTTGGAAAATTTCTTGGACTTTGCGCAGACGCTCAAAGAACGTGTCTCATGCTGCTGCCCGATCGGTGTGAAAGTAGTAGTATATATACATCGTTGCGGCCATGACAGCTGTTATGAGTCGTTGACCTTCGATCGGAAGAGACATCGCTCAAACTCAGGGCAGTGGACTTTTGGACCTGCCGGAGTGCATTGAGTCGACGTATCGCCATGGAGGTCGCTGGCTTTCGAAGAATCAAACGCGCAGACGACATGTATAACTACTGCCTGCCACGACTGTGCAACTTCAAACTGCCATTTGGTCATACATGCATATGCATGCTAGCCATCGCGCACAGCCGCAGTGACGAGTAAACTTCTGGAACAAAATGACTTCCACGAACAAAAGGATATTACTCGATGACAAAATTCAAGAAGTGACCTCTTACGACGAAAATTGCTGAATTACATAAATTTATTTTTACGTATCTGTTCCTTGAGCCTCCGGTCCTTCCAGACGTGTCCTTGATTGTACTTACCGCTCATGTCGATCCATGTTGAGATGAATCGCACAAATTCCAAGGGAGGGCTCTATTACAAGTCAAGATACTGCCACTGCTGGATTCCGCAAGGTAAAATAATCAAATGGCTGAAAGAGAACATACTCGCACAAGAGAGAGCCTGGTAAAACGTCCGCTTCTTGACAGCGGTGACTCGGAGGATCAAATGACAGCGTAGCCATGGGACAGACACGCTACATAAGTAAGTGTACTGTTTCGCCCGACAGGCACATTTCTAAAAAATGAAAAGGGCGAGGCGGAAATTTTTGACATGGAAGGTCTTTTGAACGAGGAGTAGGAGCGTGGCCATTCAAGTGGCGTTTCACCACATAGTTGGCGAATTCAAACGAGGTTCATTCCCGAAGGATGAGCTTAAATTTAATAATTCGGGTCATCTAGCCTGTTGTCTCCTTCCGTCATCATGTCAAGGGATGTGTGGATAGAATCAGCTTCAGAATCATCATCAATACCGAGTAATTGAGGTCTCCACGTTCAGTCATGATCATGAATAATTGAAATAAGGTCATTCTCATCCTCTATGGACAGGCCACAAGTGATCAACGTTTCACACAGTGTGGCATTCGTATCAGGTAGGATTTGAACTATCGAAACTTCAAGTTCGTCCAATGTCCACCTGTCATCCCATGGATCTTGACTTGACTCTTAGTCAACATCCGCCATATAGTAGTTTACGTAGTTCTAATCTTCTAAAGAGACGATCACACCGCGGGCCTATCTGGGTTTGCATGAGCATATAACATTTTTTCCAAGTCACACTGGTGGTGAGGACAAAAACTTATGCAAAAACACATAGGAGGTGTGATACATCTGCAATGAAACTATACTCTGGATGCTACTAGAAACTTGCGCTAAATACCCAAGAATGGCGATAGACCTCCTGGTTTTACCTAAGATGTATGACAATTAGACTACCATGGCAGATGGCATCGAGACGGACATCGGATTAACCTAAAGTGTCCAGTTATAAATCCTAGCTGATACGAATGCTACACCGTAATCTCAAACAACTGCCATAGAAAGCTGTGAGAGCTTGCTTTTTGTCGGACATCTCACTACTACTTCTCATTTGTCTTCCCTGCCAAAAGTTAGATGGGAAATTCCTTAGTATTCCCTCGAAATCTACATCGATCGGAAGAGGATAGGCGCAGCAACCAGGATGAATGATCCGAAGCGGTTGACGTCTAGCATGAAAACAGGGTCGACGGTCCCGGCATCTCTAGGTAGTACATACGGGAACTCGGGAAATGTTTGTGCTAAAATAAAACTCAACTGATATTTCAACGTACTCGATTCAGTGATGGAATTAATTGTCGGAGATAAGGAGCGAATTGGAGAAGATGCAAGTGAAGTGGCTTTGAGTCTTAGGACGGACAGGGGTCTTCGATGATTTGAATGGACCTCGTGGGTTCCAGTATATTGGCAATTATAAAGCGTCCGTCTGGAAGAAAGATCAACAAGTGGATGCAAGAATATGAGCCAAAACAACATACTTGGCATGTCATTCTCTTTTGCTCTCCGAACGGCTTCCTCCATGTCTCTTGCGACACCGGTCGCCACATGGCGTTTGATAAGCCGTTGCTCAGCTTTGTTGAATTCGATATCAAGATACCACCGTTCGTCCAATAGTTGGCTGGCTTCATTCCATGGGGGGATTGAGAGGAGGGTATAGAGCCCCTCAATGATCACAATTCGATGGTGTGGGTGGATGGCTATATCATCATATGCGGGATCTTTGAGTGCGTGATCGAATGATGGTGCGGTTAATACGAGCGTGTTCGGGGTCAAAGGTTCCCGTAAAGAGCATATGAAGGAAACATAGCCTAATCCGTCAAAAGTCCAATGACTACCTCGTCTGTCATAAGCGAGTTTAGGATCCGGAAATTGATCGAGTTGAGCTCGACTAAGATGCCAGCCATCCATGCTGATAAGAAGAGCACTCGGACTAGAATTTCCAAGAGAAACAAGGAGGTTGTTGGTATGGGCTGTCAATAGCACAGCGAATGTCGATTTTCCAGAAGCTGGTATCCCTGCAATCCCAACCAAAAGCCGTGAAGAAGGCGGAATTCTGACAACATCACTTGAGTAACGAAATAACTAGTTTGCACAGCATCGAGAGCCTACTTTGCAAGCTTTTCCACAAGAACATGGGCCAAGTCCTGGGCTTTTTGATCCATTGAATGTAAGTCTGGTGCTGACGTTTGTGAATTGAAGTATGGTATGAAGAGCTTAGTCAGCACCACTTAAATCGTCGGGAGAAACGCAGCCTCCTATCGCTGGTGCCGAAATCTGTTTCCATAAGGAAAGGGGTCAAATAAACATGTATACCATCTCTTTATAAGCTTTTTGCCCGTAAAAAAAGATACTTTTAATTGTTTAAATCCTTTTTCCATGAGAAATGGGCACATTGGCAACGTCTCTGTATGAGGCCAGTTAGAGGTCAGTTAAGATTCAGTTAAGGTTCTGTTAGGAGTTAAGGTTGAGGACATTTCGTTTCTAATCTGAGCGTGGAAAGCGTGATCCTACGTGAGAAATCGAAGATAAAAATTTAGGATATTGTGCTTGCAACAAAATTTTCCATTTCTTGAAAGCAAATTTGCGTTGGAAACATGATTTTGAGAATGTGCTTGCAGAGAGGTATCTTGATTTAATTACCAAGGATCTATTTGGAGGAAGACATCACGTGTCACTACTTCTGACGCCCATGACCCGTCGCGGCGCAACACCAAATAACAATACCAAGAAAGCTACTTTCACAATTTTAAAGGCATTACAGGCCAGGAAAAACGCAAAAGGTTAAAACCCTTAAACTTGTAATTTTGGGGCAGAGAAGAAGACCCGAAAACATGAACGAAAATAATTTTGAGAAGTATGATCATGCGCTCTGATCTCTAGACCTGACAATGGTATTTAGGCTCCATACTGATTTACAAGCCCAATAAGTCAAATCCTTATGGTATGTGCAGTTGTGTAATGGTAGTGTGCGTCAGGTTTCGGCAATATGAAAAAGTTCCCTCGCTCAACCCCTCCCCGGACACATCATGTGACACATCACGTGCACATATGAGAACTTACACAATACAATACGAAGTCCACTGTCAAGTACTGTTACATTGAGCGGCATCCTGGCTGCACCAGAGTCTCGCTTTCTGTCCTGTCGCGATCCGTTCATAGTCCCTGACTCTACTTTGATTAAATAAGCTTATTTCTTCTTGAAAGGTGATGTACCTACCGAAATCGAAATCCTGTTACTTTCCAGTGTTCATGATTTACCATCCGAATTCTTTCTTTGTCTGATACTAATGAATCCTCTGCCATGTGATAGCTTCCATGGAATGCCTTGAAGCTAGAACTCTTACAAGCCTTTCACAATGCTACAAATAAGTCTTGACTACTTGTATAGGTAATCGGGGCCTACCACAACAGGCAGTGAGTAATGAATTATGTTTAGCTAAGTAGACTTACATTTTCATCATAGAATCTTCACCATCAGAATCTTCTTCCCCTTCACGCTGTGGTGAAGAAGGTGCATCTCTTCTAGGAGTTTCGGAGTCAATCTCGTCGCGTTTCCTCTTACGTGCTGCTGCCCGAGAACGTCGGTTGCTCTCGCGGTATTGTTCACGCTGCTTTTATTTGTCATTGGGGGAAAGAACTCTCTTTCACTTGGACTGAGAGCAGCGGCGTATTTCGATGTTCTCGTCCATGAAAAATAGAATAACCAGTATATAGTACAATACACGGTATAAGCCTGACTTGTTGATACGTTATTCTGACATGTCACCTGATGCATCACGTGACATGCCCGGTTATGGGCAGTTAATATCAGAAGCAGCTCCTATCACACTTTCTCACGTTTGATGTGCATCAGGCTTTTGTTAAGGGTTTGTGATAGGCTTGGGAATCCGAGGACATTTACCAAGGACTTGTCTCCCCTTAGAAAACTAGCTATCGACTTGGTTTGAATTTTTGGCTTACTGGTTATTCTTGCTTGTACCAGTTATTTTTGTGCCTAGGCACAAGGTTCAATGTAAACCCAAACGTAAACTGCAAATATCGTGAAATCATGTGATCGCCGATGATTCCTGGTGGGGCTGCGGTGGTTGACGCTATCGTTTAGGCTGTGCAGTGTTTAACCTCCCCTTCCACTGCCACATTCTTTGCATACGCACTCATGGCAAGCTGTGATCGAAATCGGCTCAAGGGGAAGATCCCGAGGCGGTATGGCTAGGCTCTATGGATCTGGTAATATCGATTTATAATTGGCTCTTATGCAGGGCAGATCCATCCACAATACAGGACAAGTTTATGGTGGGCTACCAAGGATGGTGAGTACCAAAAGTCGATTTCGCATCTAAGGATTTCAATGATCGTTCGACTACAGGTTTACTTGTGGTGGAGATGGAGAGCCAGTTGGTCCAGGTGCGTTCGTCTATTGCGATGCCTGGTAGTCGCTCATTTCATCATCCATATAGGACACCATGGTTGGCTTCACTGGTTTGATGCTCCAATTCCCGATGGAGGACGGGTCAATATTGATTTATGGCCCGACGTGTCGTCTTATTCTCCATCAGAACTGTTTCCCGCTCCTGGACTCAAGACTGCATCAGGAGAACAAGTGTTTCTGTTTTCTTCACGCCATCCTAGAACTGTGCAAAGGTATACACAAGAAGAATTTTCATATCATATCTTGAACGACTCTGCAGACACTTTCACTGGATGGCGGAGCACGGTGTTGACGGTGCGTTCCTCCAGCGATTCGCTGGTCAATGTGATCTCGAAACCGGGAACGAGGGAATTAGACGAATCCGTGATGAAGTAGGCAATTGCGTGAGGGAAGCTGCAGAGAAGGAGGGCAGAACTTTTGCAATCATGTACGTGTTTCCGTGGCAATATAACAGATTCTGTGGCTCATAATATCTGTCCTTTAGGTATGACGTCTCTGGTGTTCCCGCAGACCGTATACAGCGGGTCCTGGAACGTGATTGGGTCCATCTGATTCGAAATCTGGGTGTACTTGACAGCCCAAACTATCTCAAGGAAAAGGGAAAGACCGTTGTTGCTCTCTGGGGTATGTTTGATTAAATCTCTCTCGCGTGATTTGACCATGCATTGTATTCTAGGCTTTGGTTTTGAGAACGCGGGGCACACGCCTGCCCTTGTCAGAGCGATTACCACATACATCCGAAATGTGACTCCTGGAGGGGCTTATATCATGGCCGGCACTCCTGCACACTGGCGTACGGCCACTAGTGACGCGGATAGGAATCCAGAATTTCTGAATGTCTGGCTCAACGACTTCGACGCCATTTCACCGTGGACTGTCGGTCGATATGGAAACGAAAAGGCAGCGGATGACTTTGCAGAAACGAAGATGAAAGGGGATGTCGAACTCATCAGGCAGCGCAATGAGGAGGGGCGTTGGAGGAAAATTGACTATATACCCGTTGTTCTTCCAGGAGGCTCCGTAAGTTCCCGGCTGCCTTTCAGCTTTTTGACGAGGTAATCTATTCATCAGGGCTTCAATACATCCCAAGGAAAATGGGGTTTCAACGATATCAAACGCAACGGCGGCTGTTTCTTGTGGCAGCAAATCTTCAATGCTAAACACCTAGGGGTACGTACCATGTATGGTGCAATGTGGGATGAGTTGAGTTCATTATTTCTTGGTCTCGACTCTTTGGTTTGTATCCTTTCTAAAGGTTTATTCAAGGTACGACGAAGGGACCGCGCTCATGCCCGTCATTGAAAAGAAACGCATGCTACCTGTATCTGATAGGTACCCTTTTCTGGCGCTCGATGAAGATGGTTATGATCTTCCATCTGATTGGTCTGTTGCAAAGTATAGCTCGTCACGGCACTGGCTGACTCACATTTGATTGTCAGGTATATGCGAATTTGTGGATTCGCAGCCGAAGGTTTGCGGAGTGAACGGCAAATCTTCCAGACCTTCCCTTCCAAGGAACTTGAGGATTACTGGTCTTCTCGCCCCAAATACGAGACCGTGGACCTCAAGTCTGGCGATTTTGTTTCTGGAGCATCTGGGGAAACTAAGGATGGTGGGTCCGGCAGTGGTGAGGGAATGTCTTACCAGGAATGGTTAGCCGCACTCAAGGAAGACAAGGAAGAGCGACCTCCGCCGCCCTATTCATTAGAGGCGGAAGTGCCAGCAATCGAATCTTCATCTGCGGCTAATAATCATATCACTCCTGTGTCGGCGACCTCAACTTTCCCTCACGCAGCGTTAACCCCAGCGGCCGCACCTGTCGTCACCGAGACTCACGCTTCATCGTCCCAAGCCACAGACTCGACAGGAATTAATAGGGCAAATTCACAGAGTTATGCACACAGCGAACCTACTCCCCAAGCGACAGGACCTCCACCAATCAACAATGATTCACGACCACAGCAACGTAACAGTACATATACTTCCCCTGCAGGGCATGTTCAGACTTCTTCAGCTCTGGGCAGGACGACCACATACCCCTCACATGCATATAACAATACCCCTTCAACTACCAGTAACATTTCCCATGTACATGATCCTGTGGCTTCGCTTACGAATGACTTCGGTCGCCATGGGCTTGGTGCATGTATATCAAGTCAAACCGCTTCTACACCACCGCCTGTCCATGCTTCCCGTCCTTCAAAAGCACAAAGTAATCATCATAACCGGCCAGAAAGTCCATGTACTCACCCTCAGTCGCAAGCAGGTCACACGCAATCGAGCTCGCTGACACCTGGATCTTATCTATCAGCTCAGGGTCAGACAAGTCAATGGCCACCTTCGGAATGGGGTATTAAGAACGATACTCAACACCAGTCGCCACCATTGGCCAACCAATCATCATATACTGGCAATTTCACAAGACCTGAGACACTTATTCCTTCGCCATATCCTCCGCGCCCGCATTCCGCAATGACTCGCCCGTATCCGGCTTCTGGCGGAACCCCTACTCCAGGTTATGCGGGAAGACCTCCATACGGACCCGCACAACCGGCATCCACAGCAACTGATGCCTCTCCATTACATGGACTGGATACTTTGGTACATCCACCCGATGGCCCGCCATTTCCATCAACTGGTGATGTCCCTTTGTTCCCTCAAGGACCCGGTGACGGATCTTCCTACCCATCTACTAGTGGGTTTTCGCCATATTCAAGTCAGATGGAATCTTCGCCATATGCCTCATCGGGCTATCTACCGCCTGCATCGCACGGTGCATTTGGAGCGCCCCCTCACATATCGCCTCCTCATAGCCCAGGATCCGAGGCATCGTTTTACCCAGGCGAGACGACAGGGCATGGTTTCCCTGTCGCGCAAAGCTCTTCCTATCTTGGATCTAGTTCTTACGGCGCGGGATCTCAGCCACCGTACGGTACTCCGCATGGAATGCCATATCCTCCAAGCGATGGCCCGGTGCAAGGAGGTGGGTTCCATATGAGTGGAGATAGTTACTTCGGTAGCCCTCGACCGCAATCGTCAGGCTACGCCCCAAGTTACATCAGTGGATCAAGTACTTATGCCTCTAGCACGATGCCTCAATCCTCGAGCTGGTATCCAGGAAGTTCTAGCACCCCGGCTCCCCCCCCAGTTCACCCAGAACGTGAGCCTTACCAACCAGCAGCTTTTCCCAACAGGACAAACTATTTCTAATCTCACATCTCTGTACATAGGGCCGATGTCTCGATCGCCGTACTCAAGCGCTTCGAGTTCTGCCCCTTGGTCTCCAACAGCATCTCCGGGGCTCCTAGGGAGTGCTTTAAATGCAGTTGATAGGGTTGCAGGGAAGAAGACGAGGGAACAGCTTGAATCGGTTGCCCAATGTGCGTTCCTCGTTCTCTTGTGCCTTTTGATCACTCACAGCTGGGTCCTGACAGCGGGTACCAAGCTTATCCATAAGCTCACCAAGTAAGGCTGGGACTTATCTTTAGGAAACGGACCTTGACTCGCATGGCGCATGGCCTCTTGAGAGCCTTATGTGTGATATGTATCATCAAATCCTCTTAATGCGACTGTTCATGTTATCTCAAAGACTGTGGATAATTTTAGATGTTTTGCGTGCCAGATCCCGAGACATGGCAGGGTCTGAGCACTTATGAACGTTCGCGGGGTACATACACGTTACATGCTTCTGCTGCTTTCTACGGGCCGAAATCGCTTGGGCACAGGTAGTGACCATGAGGTAAACGAAGGACTACCGGCGATTGACACCCGTAAGTATCAGCTATTGGACATCTATTGAGAAAGGGTGTTGGCATTATTCACTTGATTTTGTACTTTATTTCCGCCTGGAACAAAGTCAAGGAATCGTCTCAGAACTTTGATATAAGTCGATGTGAGGTATCAGCACGAGGCCGAACATGAGGTCGACTATGCTCCGAATTTGAGAGCTCTATCAGAATAATCAGCGAAGATCTAGGGTTCCGAGAAGGAGAACCGGTTTCGGAACGAAAATTCAGCGCTAAAAGTAGGATCAGGGTCCCATTAAATGGATCGCATGCCCCACATACGATAATAATAAAGTTTTTCTGGTTGGGAAGATCGAAACGAGCGGGTTGAATTGCAGCTCCGCGTACGTAAATGGGTCGTGGCAGGCAGTCTCCAGAATTCCCACCTCGTTCACAAGGGGGTGTCTGCAGACACGTATTAGCGAATATATAACTGCAGGAGGGCAGGCCCCTTTACCCGCTTTTCCCGACCACTAACGATGCAGACACAGTACTATCCTCATCCCTTTCATCACCAGGAATTCTACCATATGCAATACCTTGGTCAGGCTGCGTCCAGTAACTTTGCGTCGACTGGGCTGGATCTTACGAACTTCTCCAGAGGATCATCACTCTCATATCCACATCAAGAGTACCGACACCATACTGACCGCGGAGACCTTGTTGGGCTCCCCGGGCCTCCGTCGAGCCTGTCTAACACTAGTCTGTGCGCCACCGGACTGGGGATCTCCGGACACTCAGTTTCTAACAGTGACGGCTTTCAGGCCGAGGCAATAGTGGAGTTTCCCTTGCAGCAGCAGTGGCAATGGACTTCAGCTCCCGAGTCGCTCCACGGACTTCCTTTAGCACCTGTGCCTCGCGCTCCGCAGGCTGAGCATGAATTTTCATCGATTAAAAGGAGTCCAGCAAACTACGCAATCGAACCATCGGCTGTTCTTTCACCCGCAGCACAACGCCCTACCCCTGCATCCATGGCTGTCTTGTTGAACCAGACATCACGCGCTGATAGAAACTCGCCTCAGGTCTCTTTTCGTGTACCTTCTGACGCCACCCGCAGTAGCCAGGCGCAGCCAGCTCCTATGACGCAAACCGTAGAAGTGCCGCAGCATCCAGCTCAGTCCGTGCAGACCCACGAAGATCATCTCTCACGCGAACGCAAGCACGCCTGCACAATGTGCCACAAACGGTGAGCCAATCTGTCGGTGACCAGGGTCATTTGAAGGTCAACTTGCGTAGATTCGATCGTCCAAGCACATTGAAGAAGGTGAGCTGGTGCTTTCGGTTCCGTCACAATACAAGGACTCATTGTTTTCCAGCACTTCCTCGTTCATACTGGCGAGAAAGGTGTGAACCAAGTCCACACTTTCAACTCCATCGCGTTACTCACCCTTCCGTTCTCGTCTGGTTAGCGTTTGTCTGTGATACGTGCGGCCGTCGCTTTGGTGTTCCATCCAACCTGAATCGGCATGTCAGACGATGCATTCTCAAGCCCGTCAACGCGGCCCACGCCGCCGGTAGGCAACAGTTAGCTGCCGACGGAACTAGCCGTACGAATGAACCTTCATCACCCTCTTCTTCTAACACAGACAAGGCGAATTCGCCTCGCACTGCTGCCTCGCCCCCTTCACGCCAACATAGACCTCCCGGAGCTCCCAAACGTCGCCGCCGTGCACCCTCGCCATCCCGTTGGGTGCCCCCCTCCCTTCTTTCTTTCAACCTCACTCCTCCCGAGGCGAAGAAGTGCACTCCCGTTCCTCTTCCCCCCGTGCGTCGCAATTTGCCGAAGGAGGAGAGGGATTCTTGGGACGAGAACGTTTCCTCGACGCCGTACCACCCTCGAGGCTGGAAGAACGTGCTCCCTGGACCTGGATTGGGGCTTGGGCTTGGTGGGAAGGACGTTAGGAATCTGAATATCGGAAGCAATGGAGGGTACATGTTAGGCCGTGTGTTGGTCTTGGATTTGAACCATGGAGAAGAACGCCGATAGGACTATGGTTCAACATCGCCCTTTGTTTTCGAGTGCTCTTTTTGGATTATAGATGGTGCAACGCACGATTCAATGGATGAAGGGGTCGCTTAAGACTTTCTTGGGAACTTTTGGTACCCGTGGCCACAGGGTCGGATTGGAAACAAATTGGAAGGATATGGCCTGGAGTGCATTGATATAGCCCCCAAGGGATGCTCAGCTTTATGATTGGTACATTTGATATCACGAAACCTTCTGTTCGCCACTTGAAAGGGGCTGATAGGACTTAAAGCTCATCGCCAGCTACTCAGCCTTGCGTAATTCCTGGTTGTGATCATGTTCCATTGATAGTCATTTAGAGTTAACGTAGTATTTTTTGATTACATGTAAACGACAGTGTAACGCCTTTCATGATACTTATACCACTAACTTAAGTAGAACCCAAATGATTTTGCCTGGCGTCAAACGAGGTTGAGACGCGTCGACGGTATTGCTATTTATGGTAAAGTGATCAAGTAACGTTTCTTGTGATTTTCGTGTGACCTTTCTAGTACTTCTGTACTTATACACGTCCCTGCCCGTCAATATTACCGCTCCGCGATGCCTGTCAGCCCTGCCCAGAGTACAGCTATTTTGGAGGTTATCAACACCATACTCGCAGCGACAACGACCAAGGGAAAACGCCAACTTGCAGGAATGTTCCTGGAGTTGGTGGACAGAACAGACTGGCCACAGTATTATGAGGTTTGTATCGGTAATGTTTCACGTCGAAAAATGGTAATTAGTTGGACCAGATAATACCGGAACCTAGATGTCTAAGTGCGATCAAAAGCGGTGTTGAAAAAGGCAGATACAAAGAAGCAACGGACGTGTATACTGATCTATCACTTGTCTTCTGGAATGCTTTATTTTACAACGAACCTACTAGTCAAATTGGGTCGGACGCGAAGACACTAAAAGTAAGCCTCTCGGGTTTACTGACAACGACCCGACGTCGCTTAATTTAGATATAACAGGCTTTGTTGGAAACTGAATGGAAAAAGAAGTCAATTCTGCCCTCTCCGCGAAGTTCACCTCCACCATCATCTGCACAGAAAGTACACAAAGTCGTCGAAGAGGAGGAATCATCCGCTCCTTCCACATCAGCCGCACCTACGCCAGCACCCGCCCCAGCCCCAGCCCCAGCCCCAGCCCTAGCCCCAGCCCCTCCCCGCGTCGTGACACCTGCACGAAATACACCAGTTCCAACAGCGAGTACAAGCACGTCCCAACCCACATACACCAAACCCGTTCCTATTCGCCCTAAATCGCGTCTTTCGCCTGATATGGATGTTGATATCATATCGGAGGACGGAGGCCATGACGTGCCAGCACCAATTCCTCGTGACCAAGAGAGCGACGAAATTGTCAAGCAGCTCGAGAAGGGTCTCCCGCCTTGGCCTGGATTTGGCGATGAAGGTTGGTCAGAGCAAGTTACCCTGGTGAGTCTTGTCTGCATTGGATCTGAACAGCAAACTCATTCGACAATCACAGGAGCACCTCGTTGAGATCCTACAGGCGGTCAAAAGCTATAAAGATGTCGTGTATGAAATACATTGTCTTCGCTGTGAGGCCCTTTATCTCATTGAACCGCCTTTACAGTGGAACTAGGCTCGCAACAGCACTTGAGGCTGTGCCAGAAGAATCAACTATTCCTCACCTATCATTCAACGTGAGTCCCCGATTCTCGCAGTTTGCTGTTCGGGATGACACATCCTTCTATAGATGCCACTTTCCTTCAAGGCAATCGAAGTAAGATGGATGTTTTTGAACAGGCTTCCAGTGGACTCTAAAATCGCTTTAGATTCGTCTTCGCTCTAAGAGTTACTCAACCTCAAAGGAATTTGATCAAGATATGGCTCGCCTCTTTGAGAAAGCTCGTCGATGGCACAAAACGAGTCCCGAGCCCTATGGTCGCACTCTCTTACTTCAGGTACGTTATGTATAACACGATGTATCACATTCGATAACATCACCATCAGAGATTTTATCAGGCACTTTTGTCCGCCGATCCTCCTTCCGGACCACCATATCACACCACCACAAACTTTGCAGCATGTCGTGCTGGTCCTGGGAACGTAAAACCCGTTCACGGCGGGGACGCACCTGGTGTGGCCGGTGTCACTACACATCGGGTTCTGAGCAAAGATAGAACCTTCATGGATGAGGTTCACTATAAGGGCTGCACCTTAAAGCTCGGCGATTGGGTACATCTAAGTAATCCTGACGACCCCAGTCGACCAATTGTAGCTCAGGTGTTCAGAACCTGGACATCTGATGAACCGTAAGATAGTTTTCACCTATCTCTGTAGATGGATTGACGTGTGCTTTCAGTACCAAAAAGGGCCAGCCGGGTTTGACAGTTTCTTGGTACTATCGGCCAGAGCAGGTCAGCTGCTTGTGTTTCTATTATGAGTCTATCTGATTCCACGGGGGCTGATGACTCAATCAGACGTTTCACCCATCGAGTAGGATGTTTTGGGAAGGAGAGGTCTTTAAGACGAGTAAGTCCAGATTGCCCCTCGGCTATGCAATGGAAGTAATGGCTGTGGCTTGAAGGTCATTTTGCCGATCATCCTGTGGAAGATATCATTGAGAAGATTGCATGTCAGTTCACAGCACGCCATATTCGTGGCCGCCCTCGACCTCCTTACTGGTATCTTGGATGGCCGCTATACGTTTGTGATTCACGATACAACGACCGCGACCGCATCTTCGTCAAAATCAAGAACTGGAACTCATGCGTACCAGAAGAGGTTCGGAAAAGCACGGAGTTCATGCCGATCTATCCGTTCGAGCGACTGGTTTCTCCGAGCCAATTTCCAAGCCCCTTTGTCGGGCGAGGCGCCAAGGGCCCTGGAGGGCTTGTACCCCCTGAAACAGCCGAACACACCGTAACGGAGAACCAAACAGAAATTTTAACAAATGGTCGAAATCTTAGAATAAGGAAAAGTACAACGGATGATCATGCTGACGGTGTAAAAAACCATGTTGGCGCAGGTTCTCAAAGCGTGACACCGTCTGTAAGCCAAATACATTTACCGACGCAGACATCGAGACCGCCGGGCCCCGATAGGTCAGTCTTGACTGCCGCCGGTGCCCTTGCCGTTGGCGCCCACACAGAGAAACTGCCTGCCGAGACCGGTGCGTGTTGTTTGCTTTTTTCTACGCCATGTTGGCGCGCATGAGTTAATGATGTGATCTGTACTTCCCTAATGTCATTAGCCAAACACTTCGATCGCGACCCGGTGACAAACGAAGTCCTTTGGTTTCCGGCTCCTCCAGTAGACATCGCTCGACCAACAAAGCCAAAATATAGCCTGGCATATCTTCACTTCCTGGCGAACAAACGGAAACGCGAATCTACGGGATCAGATGACGACAGTAACACGAAACGTAGCTGTTTCGATGTCCCAGGCACTGTTACGGAGAGGCTGATCTCTGTTTGGAGAGATATCAACGCTGGGGTATAGATTATTTCTTTTTGATCTCGTGAATGCTTGTATTTTGGCGCTCTATGACAGACGAAACATGTGCAAGCAATCATTCTTTACACCTCGGCTCGTAGCGAGATGAAAGATGGGCTATTCACGTCTATTCTCCGTATTCGGTCTAGCGAGTGGAGTAACTTGTTCATCTATTTCTTTCTACTTTCGTCCGTGGATGTATCGTCAACCCAGGTTGAAGCCAATGCTCAGTCGTTCAGTGAGGCTTCGCGAATTGTCAACGGTTACATCTATCTAGTTACGGGCGGTCGTCGACATGCTTGTCTACCTTACCTGTACGGCTGAAGCGCGTGTCTTGCAAAGTATCTATCTTTAACTCGTGGGACGTACTTTCCACATTGTTTCACAGGACCACTGATTTTTGCAGTGTTTGTTTCACTGAACACATTTCTAAATATTTCTTCCCTACAGATGCCATTGCCTTTGAGAACTGTAGATTTGTCCTTTACTGTGCAGTCGGCGAATTATCTATTCCCCATGTTATGTGAATGTGCTCGCACAAGCTCATGCTTCTATTCGGAATTTAAACGCCTTTCTGCTGAACTTATGTACAGAATCTTTCCACGCATTCTGAAATACCGTGGCCACAAGAACAAATCTCACATGCCATCCGAGTCGGTCGGTCAGCCGGAGATCATCTAACCCCAAATGTTCTGACGTTCGATATCACTCTAGATCGCAGTAGTACAGTTTATAAACTGGGGCTGGTGACCTAATACACACCGGATTTCTTCTCTCCCCACCAACTCCATCGATTCACTGATTTGTGTGCCCTTGCGATCCTTTGTAGCAGAATAACGGTCGTCATGAACTTCTCACAACTCGTGATTGTGACCACTGCTTTCTTGACAGTTTCGGCCCGAAGGCCTTCCCAGTTAGAGAGGTACGATGTGACTTTCACAGGCCCGCCATGCATGCCCAATTTCCAATGGCTTGATAATGAGGAGAATGTCTCCCCATGTGTGTTGGCAGCTGCTGTATACGTATCCTGTGCTGGATCTAGTGAGTCTTGCCTTGAAGTCATTAGATTGGTGAAAAGGCTCAACTATCGATCACGAGCTTGGATCATAGAGCCTTTGAAAACCGGTTCCCATTATGACCCTCCAGCAGGAAATTTAGTAAACCAGTGTGGCTGGTAAGGAAAAAATCTGGTTCCAGAGATGTAGATACTCACCTCTCTTCCAAGTTCGTGGGCGGCGTATAACCTCATTTCGGCATGTACTCTATGTCAAGGATTTAATCAAAGCGTTCAAAAGCAAGTGATTCATTCAGACGATTATTGATATTTCAAACCTTCTTACCGGATGATAAGTTGGCCCTTTTATGCTACGAACTGTTCTGGTCAAACATCAAACCAGTAAGTCTAGAATTGGATTTTCAATAGGTCTGGATAAACTCGGTGATAGGTATTTCCCCTCTACTCAGGCGCTCCCAGATGGTGTAGGAATCCCCTTTTACGCTACGACGGATCGTAAGTAAAGCCTAATTTCTCGGCGAACCAATGCCTACATTTGCTGCAGCTACTACATGGACTGATCAAAGGTTCAACACTGACCAAGCACAAGCGATCAGCAATCAGGGTAATTTGATTCGCAGGGATCGTATGTACTTGCTGACATATGCCTCCTTAGGACATCATGATGTTGTTCAATCATCATCGCAGAAGTCGTCGAGCCATGTGGGGGCAATAGTTGGCGGGGTCATTGGAGGGCTTGCTGTGATTGCTCTAGCAGGTGGTCTGGCCTTCTGCATGTACCGAAAGAAACAAAAGAAGAGCCAAACGTCAGTCGACATCGATGGATCTAAACATGCGAGGAAAATGTCCGAGTTATCTCAGAAGTCTGGGATCGGATATGGGTACCAGCAATTGGAACGAAGCGTTGCAACATCCCCAAGTTCCCGGCCACCCGGGAGCCCTACAACTGGAACTATGCACACTCACACAGCGAGTATGAATTCTTTATCTTACTTTGGCTCCGTTAGCCATTCTGTCATTCCTTACGGTACTTCTGTTTCGCCACCTCCCGCTGTACGAGCGATTCCTCCAGTGGTGGTATCCCCATCGCATCCGCCAAACAACCAGGGACTCAGTCGCGAAGAAATAATAGTCCCGTTTGTCCTGCCTCCCTCGGATACGGCTTCACACCAAGGATCGAGTGCCAACCTATCCGATAGGAAACGAGCAGACGGAACAGTAATTCCAGTGTACGATCCCCCACATCTACCGCCCACCCGTGTCATCCCTGCGGACGCCCTCAGTGAAACCTCTACATCCAGGGCCCGTGTTAATCCGCCTGCATACAGCGCCCTCGACGAAGTTTCTATTGCTCCATCACGAGTTAAGAATGGCCCTGGCGATACAAAATTCTCGATTGACTCAAAAGCCGGTGGCCCAACCTCTACTGTTCAGCATCCCGTTGCTCGCGGGGATAGTATATCTGGAATCGACGACGTGATCGGCCAAATGGGCCTTTCAGGCCAGGAGAGCGTGAGTGGTGGGGGAACCCTTAGTACAGGTCAGAGCGGTCGGCTCCTCGGTGCTCGACAATTCAGGCCAGTGCTCGGTAATCCTGACCCATGATTGGAGCCATGTCCCATCTTCTCTTCCATGTGGTCATAACTATCGTATGTCAGCTCACCTCATTTGCTTCGGTCTATCACCGCTCATACTAGATTATTTTCTCTACTCTCTGCATGACGTCTTCCCCGAGATCCTCCCGTTCGCTTTATCTGCTGAATGAGACTTTAACCGGCGCCACTGAGGAAATTTAATCGGATATCTATAGTTTAACTGCCATGCTATGTAGCAAGGCAGGTTTATTGTAGTTTCTTGGCTACGGCGCCACATTTCTTTGGTCGGCAACTTGCGGAAATTATTGATTGACATTATAGTATATCAATCAGTTGGTAATCATAAGTATCGATATATATGCAATGGTGATTATCATGTTGACCAGTGTTGAGATGATGAACTACAAACCATCGCATCAGTCTGACCCTATGCTCCGCCACGAGGAACATGGAGGGCGGTGCCCGCAGTTAGAATCCAGGATCATAGAGCACTGTTTATAACTACGATTGGTGACCCATCGCACACCAATTTCCTTCTCTCCACGCCCGCTGCCATCCCATAGTTTACCGCTAGCGATTTGTGCGCCTTTTCGGTCCTATTGACGATCGTTATGAACGTGGCACAACTCGTGATCGTGACCTCAGCTGCTTTGTCCACAGTTTCGGCCCGAAGGCTCTCAGAGCTAGAGAGGCGCGATGTCAATCTCACGATCCCGTTATGCATGGCCGATTTCCAGTGGCTTGATAATGAGAAGAACGTCTCCCCATGTGAGTTGGCAGCTGCTGTATACGGATCCTGTGCTGGAGCTAGTAAGTCTTGTCTTGAAGTCATTAGATTGGTGAAAAGGCTCAACTATCGATCACGAGCTTGGATCATAGGGCCTTTGAATGCCAGTAACCATTATGACCCTCCAGCAGGAGATTTAGTAAGCCAGTGTAGCTGGTAAGGGAAACAATCTAGTTTCAGAGATGTAGAAATTCACCTTTCTTCTAAGTTCGTGGGCAGCGTATAACCTCATTTCGGCGTGTACTATATGTCAAGGATTTGATCAAAGCGTTCAAACGTAAGTGATTCATTCAGACCATTTTTAATATTCCAATTCTTACCGAATGATAAGTTGGCCCTTTTATGCTACGAACTGTTCTGGTCAAACATCAAACCAGTAAGTCTAAGATTGGATTTTCGAAAGGTGTGAATAAACTTGGTGATAGGTATTTCCCCTCTACTCAGGCGCTCCCAGATGGTGTAGGAATCCCCTTTTATGCTACGACGGATCGTAAGTAAAGCCTAGTTTCTCGGCGAACCAATGCCTACATTTGCTGCAGCTACTACATGGACTGATCAAAGGTTCAACACTGACCAAGCACAAGCGATCAGCAATCAGGGTAATTTGATTCGCAGGGATCGTATGTACTTGCTGACATATGCCTCCTTAGGACATCATGATGTTGTTCAATCATCATCGCAGAAGTCGTCGAGCCATGTGGGGGCAATAGTTGGCGGGGTCATTGGAGGGCTTGCTGTGATTGCTCTAGCAGGTGGTCTGGCCTTCTGCATGTACCGAAAGAAACAAAAGAAGGGCCAAACGTCAGTCGACATCGATGGATCCAAACATGACAGAACAACATCCGACCTATCCCAGAAGTCTAGGATCGGGTATGGATACCAGCCTTTCGACCGCAGCATTGCAACGTCTCCGAGTTCCCAGCCACCCCTGAGCCCTACAACTGGAACCATGCACACTCACACAGCGAGTGTAAACTCTATGTCCTACTTCGGCTCTGTCAGCCATTCAGTCATCCCCTACGGTACCTCGACTTCGCCACCCCCTGCTGCGCGTTCGATTTCGCCAGCAACGCAGTCCCCATCACCTCCACCGAACACCCAGGGGCTCAATCGCGAAGATATAATAGTTCCGTTTACTTTACCCCCAGATAATTCACACCAAGTACCAATTTCTTCTGAGAGAAAACGACCAGACGGAGCAATAATTCCAGTGTACGATCACCCAAATTCACTGCCTATCCGCGTGCACCCCGCGGACACCTTCCCTACATCCAGGCCCCGTGTCAACCCACCCGCCTACACTTCTGTCGATGAAGCTTCCATTGTACCATCGCGGATAGTGCACTCCAAGAATGCCTCTGGCGATACACAGGTCTCGATTGATTCTAAAACTGATGGCATAACTTCTGTTGTTCAGCATCATGATGTTGGTGGTGGTAGTATATCTGGAATCCACGACGTGATCAGCCAAATGGACTTTTCAGGCCAGGAGAGCGTGAGTGGTGGGGGAACCCTCAGTACGGGTCAAAGCGCTCAGTTCCTCGATGCTCGACAATTGAGGCCAGTGCTTGGTAATCCCGACCCAGACCTATGATTATGATCATGTCTTATCTCTTTTCTGTGAAGTTCCCGTGCTTTGTCCCTGACCCAGCGTCTTTCTTACCTTCCTCCCGTTGACCAGACTAGCGTGCTTGTCTAATCGGCTGCTGCAAATGTATTTATGTATCTAGTAGCTATGTACTATGTTATGGAGTGGCGTTACGATTTTCTGCTATCGTAAATCAAACATGAGCATGTGAAGTGGCGCTTACAATCTTCTGACGTTATACATCGATCATGCATCTTCATTGTCGTAATGATCCCACAGACCATCGCATCACTATGGTCAGCAGTTGATCCACCAGGAACTTTGTTTTTTTCTATCTTTGTTGTTGTGCTTGGGCACACAGTGCCATGTTACACAGTACGTACGGAGGCTAACTCAATATCAAGGGCCGCGGGTTGCCGCACCCCCCCACCCCCCCCTTCCCCCGCGTACGCAGAGAATGAGCGGACTGGTCTTTTTTCGCCCTCTTCGGTGTCCCCTCGTGGGTCCTGATGTCCATATGGGCAAGAGTGTCGTCACCCGCATGGCCACCAGGAACATGGAGTACCGTGCCACACCTCAGTTATAAGTACTATGAAGAAGCTCAATTTTGGAACCCTCGGTCAAGATGGCTTCAATCTCAGGTGCCTGTTTCAGCTTTTATCCAACAAAAGATCCGTTCCTTTCCTTCAAGGGCTGCAGGATAGCTCTTAATCACACAGGACAATACTTAACATCTTTGATGTCAATGTTCCCCTTTAGATGTGTAATTTCACTTGTTATTTATAGGCTCATCACATACCCGCTCCACCTTCTCTGACACCTTCCTCCAACTGAATTAATCTTTGTATTCTCAGTGATTGATTTGAAGGTTCGCACGTTCATGGTGGAATATACCTTACAGCCTTATTCACTTCTCCTGTCCTCTAGTCCCTTTCTTCGCTTTGTGGCCTAATCAGTGTTCTAGAACGCACGCAAGTCCGAACTAGCAATGAAAGATAATTAACTGGTACATCGTGACACACAATTTAAATAGCCTACAGAGTACTAGTATCAACGTAAGAGCGGGAATCAAACCAAAGAAGATCCAAAAGAGGTGTAGGACGCGGGGAAGCGTAGACCGCATGCATCCGTAGGCACGTAAGCATGATCTTTGGGCAAGAAAAGGACTCAGAAGGATGGGGATATTAGAGAGAAAGGCAAGGAAGGAAGATCGGTCGTGAGAATCGTGATGCTGAGTGGCAATTACGCGACGGCAGCAGATGTTGCGCACGCGGTGGATGTAATATAAGTAAGTGATAAGATGATGTTGGTATACCAGTGACGCTGACGGCGGTGGAGGTACAGGTTCAATTTCATAGAACAGTGTATATCACGCCGTTCTGAAGTACGACGCAGAGTTCGGAGTCAATGAATGGACAATGGACACCGAAGCGAGGTCATGACGCCCTCTCAGTGGTGTCTAGATGACATATCCGAGGGCGACCTGGAGGGTTCAAATAGACCCCATAACGCCCCCACCGCTGATGGAACTGACACCCTTGAGCATATCCGCACTCGCGCCCTTGATTGCATCTTTGATCAAAGGCAGCGAAAATGACGGACGGCGCGTCTTGAAAGGCGAACTCATGATAAGTGAGCGGGGCGAATGGGGTGAGGTGGGGTTAGTGTGGCTTCTATTCTGAGCCGGGGACGATGATGTAGAGGACGCGTAGGGTGGCGAAGATAGAGGTTCCGAGGGGATGGAGAGAGAGACGGGGGCGCTGTTGGAGCGGGTGTGGGTATTGAGGTTGAGGTTGAGGCTCAGTTGAGGCCAATCCCGAGTCATGGAGATTGGTGTAGCAGATACGTCATCTATGGGAACGGAAGTAGTCACAGAAGGTTTCAGATTGCTACCAGACGATTTCCTGCTCAGAGCCTTTATGAGTATCTCATCGGATTCCGACCGGAGACCAGAGCCAGAAGCAAGGTTCGAAGCTGAAGCGTGAGGACTGGGGTGAGGACTGGGTACAACAGATGAAGCTGGGGAAGTACTCGGCGTGCGTCTGGGGGAGGGGAGTGGGAACAACTGGTCCTCATCTTCTTCCTGGATAGGGGAAGACTTCATGGGACGCGGTGGGGCATCTAGAGATGGGGAAGGCGTCGAGCCGGCGGTGGGAGAATGGAATGCTGCGTTGGAGCTGGAACGTGGGGAGGCGAATCGGAAGAGCCTCATCTCTTCGGTGAAATCCTGGGACCTACGCCGTTTGTCCACTTCGTCAACTGTAAGTGCAAACGCAGACGACCTGTACCGCGTGCCAGGTGACAGATCCACCCGGCCAGACAAATCGCTCACTCCAGAACGGGACGTATCAAGACCAAAGTTGCCATCGTTGTTATCAAGGCTGGCGCTTCTTCGTCTTCTGGCGCCTTTGGTAAACTTCTCTTGCCACTCTTCTCCTTCTTTGAAGGATTCTTCGGTAACAGGAACGCAATTAGCACAGCATGGCCGTAAGGGTACCGTAGGTGCGTCATGCTTTGGGATGTTGCATGTTGTTAGAGGAACGGACGTCCTCCGTGCCGGTTTGGGCGTCGTCGGTGATGATGACGGGTCTCTTTGTACAAGACACGGAGACAGGGGCTTTAATGGTGGAGATGTGCCCCTGCCTCTAGTAGGAGAACGAGAAATGAAGCTAACAGTGATTACAGGGAACCGTCAACATCTCTTCCATCACGAATTTCTTCTACGCACCTCGGGATGGGGACCTTGAAGACAACGTGCGTCTCTTCTGGGCTCTGAGGGACACGCGACGACGACGACGACGACCCAGCTTCAGCTTCAGCTTCAACGTCATTGGTTCTTTTCTTCCACAACGGCAACGTATACGTTTTCGTGGCCTTGGAGCGCTTGAAAGGTTCCGGAATCAAGACGCACTCGCTGTCGAAACGAACAATACGATCCAGCTCAGATGAGGATGGCATTCGTATTGAGGACGTCGGCTGGATCATGCTGACGGTGCTAGCCATCGTTGCCAACGTTGGGGAGAAGAGAAGAAATATGGGCGGAAGAAGGATGGTACGATTGCTGTTGCTTTAAGAGTTGTCCGGACCTGAACGAAGCCTATCCTGGTTACATACTTCATTCACCATATTCGGTGTCAATACGTGTTAGTTCCCGACTCGTCTCATTTTTTAGTGTCTCTGTTCTACGTTCAAAACAGAAACAAGTTGACATTTCTGTAGACAGTCTTACAATGCGAGTGGTTGTTCTGCAAATGAGTGAGACGCAGAAAACATGGCGAAAGGGAAGTGCTTCTATTCTAAACCCGTGATCTCTAATCACACGGACGTGGACCGTCCTATGTGCTTGAGCTTGAAAACCCCACGCCCAGAAATTGAATAGCAACATGACTCTTGTTGAAGGTGCTGTCCGAAGCTGCTGGGTGTTGAATGTTGGACATTTGAGGGCATCTTGAATGTCTGAAAAACACTGGGACGTACTCCCTTGCACAATCGGATCAAGTTTCGATGAAACTGTACGACAATTGACTTTGGTCGGATCTAGCTAAATATGTACACGCGAAATATCGTAACGATTATAGAGGACGTAACCTCTTCTGTCTGGGTTGATATCCGCGGATACCACGACTGCCTGTTGTAATATAGTATGAAAATAGGGGCTAGTTTGGCTGTTCTCTCGTTTCAAGGCTGGTCAGCGATAGTTGCCTTATGACCGATTTTAATCGTGACCCTGTCAGCGCCATGGATTCAATCCAATGCACGAGTGACCACTTCCGCTGGTGAAGATCGGTGGGGGCCGGAAGCGTCCCATGATTCGATAAGAGAACAGCTCATAAGCAAAAGAAGAACATCAGAATGTTAAAGGAAGGTGCCCAGTCGAATCGTGTATCCGTGGAACATAAGCGCCCCGAGCAATTGTGGCTCATGGTGGGGTACTAGAGGAATGTGGGGTAACGGACTCGACTCGGAGATCATCAAAAATAGAATATAGGAGATCATAAATTTTCCGTCGGCCCGTCGTCGGTCTACTAATTTCCTCTGCAGATGCATCACATATATAGATAAATCTATTCATTGCGCGCCCACATAAATGAGGGGGGATGTGCGCGCAAAAAAAAAGCGGAAGATCATGATCCAATTTTAACTGTCGTTTGATTTGCATTCGGCCCTTCGCTTGCACAACGACCGGCAACCGACAATACCCGGGTTCCGGTATATATGCCTGTAAAATCTCTTCCGAGTCCTCACTGAACATCTTCACCGTTCACCACATACGACATGGCTAGCAGACTCGCTCAGGTTTCCGGACACATCACCAACACCCACGGACGTGGCCTTCTCGCTGGCGAGGTAGCTATCATCACTGGTGAGTATTCCGATCTCTCCGAAGCATAAATTTGAAAACTTATGTGTTCGTGAAATACACAGGTGCTGGTCAGGTATGAGTTCCCTTCCAAGGAACATGTGCATAATCAAACTGTACGGCTTTCTCTGTAACAGGGAATTGGCAGGAGTGCTGCTCTTCTCTTCGCAAAGGAGGGAGCTAAAGTCGTTGTTAGCGAGTACGTATGGTTTTTAGTCATCTCATACCGCAACAGGACTGACCTGGTGATCAATTAGCATCGACCAGAGCAAGTGCAATGCTGTTGTCGAAGAGATCAAAGCCGCCGGTGGTGACGCCATTGGTGTTGCGGGTGATGTCGGCGCAGAGGATTTCCCCAAGAAGGTCGTTGACGCCACTGTGAAGTACGTATCACTTAAACTTCACATGTTCATCTCATTGACACATCGTATCTCAGGGCCTACGGAAAGATCAACCACATCATCAACAATGGTTCGTCTACTGCATATGCGTGATTGGTAGTTCCTAACACTGATCAACTGAAATAGCTGGCTTCACATACGACAAAATGCTCCACACGACCCCCGACGATGCCTTCGACATCATCATGAAGATCCACGTCCGCGCTCCCTTCCGTCTCATCCGTGAGGCTGCTCCCTACTTCCGCATCAAGGTAGTGTATATCCATGCTCCTCATACTCGTACTGGACTCAATACATCGCACGTCAGTCTGACAAACCCGAAAATCGCTCCATCGTCAACGTTTCCTCGACCAGCGGTCTCCATGGAAATGTCGGCCAGACCAACTACGCTGCCGCCAAATCCGCCGTTTTGGGCATGACCAAGACCATCTGCAAGGAGTGGGGTCCTTTCGGTGTTCGCGCCAACTCTATTGCCTTTGGACTTGTCCACACTCGGTTCGTCCCCCCTTTTTTCTTTAGTAAACTAGGAATCTGACGTCTCATCGGATAGTTTGACTGCCGCAAAGGAGGCAGGCGCCACAATCGAGATCAACGGCAAAAAGGTCGCCCTGGGTGTCCCTGGCGCCAAGGGCCCAGACCAGCCTAAGACTTACCCCAACATTCCCTTGAGGAGGGGTGGACACCCAGATGAGGCCGCTGCCTCGGTGTTGTTGTATGTCCCCTGTATATGCCGATCGGAACTGTGGCTGATTCCGTGATTTTCAGCTTGGCATCGCCGCTTGCGTCGTATGTTACTGGCCACACTTTGGAGGTCACTGGAGGTGCCGGTATCTGAGAGCGTTGATATTTGATTTAAACAAAATTAAATTACCATTTTCGGAACTATGTATCAAGGATTCCCATTCAATATTCATACATTGCAAATTCATTGAGCCGTGGAGGAATATGTCATTATGCTGATTCGGCCTCGCCACAGCTGTTTTATATGTTCTCAACAGTTTGGAAACTTGGGCTTTGCTTGAGGTTAGCATGTGCGAACTGAAGTGTCAAGGACACAAAGCCCGAATCCCCTCGTGCTGAGTCAATTTTCGGGCCCAATCTTCAGCGAGCCCATATCTCACTCAAGTTCTATTTTCCTAGATTTTTAGTGTGTTGTACTCAAGAAAAACAGTGCGCAGGTGCCTGCGCAAAGAAATGATCACTTTTGTTACCTTTGTTTTGATTGTCCATTGAGATCAATGCATCACGGTAGCGGAAATCAACGCCAAGCGTTGCTTACACATCTCGTGAATTCGAGGAGAATGTGGTCACGCCCCTCAACGTCTTCATGTGATCATTACGGTGGCCAATTTGCATCTAGGTGCATTTGATTTGTCGATAATGCGACGGGAAAGGTTCTGTGTGAACGCGTCTCGATATGTAGTGGGACTCGGCACGTCTAGGAATCCGGAGTGCTGGAGACATGCGAGCCAAATGATCATTATTGAAGTTAAAATGAACCTTGACGGACTCAATCAAGGTTGAATCAAGCCAGTTGTGTGAGTCTGTGACTCTCGGAAGATGACCGTAAGTGGATTCCTTCTGAAGATGCCACTTTATCTTGATTCGACCTTCTTTCAATTCTACACCTTATCATCTAATTCACCTTTAACAGCGGAGAGGTGAGTAGTCTCTTTGGACAAATCATTTACCTGTCTTTTTTTCTCTCTCGCTGTGAAGCGGATACACCACTTGTTTACGTCTCCCAGGTCCTACTCTCACTCTCACATCACTGTTCATCAAGAACAGGTTGACGAGTGATCGTGAGATGACCATCTACGACAGCACATTGAACAGCTGCCGGGAGCCAATGCTGGCAGCCACTGATTGTGACACGGTTGTAGTTTGTCTGTCATGTCATTCTGGGAGTCAAATTCATATCAAGATGGGAGATGAGCACTCACCCTGCTCTGCACACTAACCAGTGAAGGCCCTGGAGGAGGTACACGCAAGAGAGACCGCTCTAGCGGCGTCTTTGGCACGAGGTCTAAGTGAACATAATCTGTCACAACAACATCGGAGACATGGATGCATCGGTCACGGTGCCAAGGAGGAAGGTACGGAAACGTTCCGCGGTTGAAGCCATAGGCCAGAGACGACGTGCTTCATATACGTAACCAGCATGAAGGTTTCCAATGACATTAATGAAGGTTCCAACAGCGGTCCTGTTGTCCACTGTCGGTATGAACAAAGAGGGCCCAGTGATGATTGAAAAGATGCCTGGGGCCCTCGCCCTACTAAATGACGTAGAGATTGAAGTGCATTGGGGGTGTTGTCAGATTGTGATTGGGGTTTGAAGAAGGTAATATATGGGTTGACGCTGAGGGCCTCACACGGGAGTACTTCAAAGGTGTCTAGGCGCACATATCGGGGGAAGGAGATATCTCGGCCGTGATAAGGAATCTCATGATAATATACATCTTGTCTTTCTGTTGTCTAGTGATGGATATCAATACTTAGATCATCACATTTTGCTCATTTCAAATGATGAAATTCCATATATGAATTTGAACTCCACTATACAAGTTGATCGTCCTGGCTACCTTCTGAAGACACCATTTTCTTCGATTCGACCTTCCAGCATCACATAATATCGAGTCTACCTTCAGTGGTGCGAGGCAGCTATTTTGTCTTGTCCAAAATGCCTAATCTTCATTTTCCCTTCTCTTTCTCTTGTAATGAAAACACTACAAGCCACCGTCATGTTTCCTGGTCCCATGATCATCCCAGTGTCCATTACAGAAGGTCAGGTCTTTTGGGCAATTCCTCGATTGTTGCCTCGAATCTGTGTGCCAGAGGTTTATGGATGGCACCAAAGTGATAATGGGTAGTTACAAATCTTCATGGAACTGACAGACAGAGAGAATTTACTTGAACTCTGGCCAACTCTTTTGGAAGAAGCAAAAAAAAAGCTGTATGGCAAGGCAGGTACCATGAGCAAGGGCACAAATCCCATCCTCTAGTCCTTCCTGATAGAACTTATGCTGTGACACTCTCATCACACACTCCTAGTGTTGGGAGACATTCCACTAAGATGCAAGAGGAAGAGTATTGGAAGAGTACTCTTCAGGAGGGGCAAAGAGTATGTTGGAAGGAGCAGAATGCTCCTTCTCCAATGAGAGAACAGCAAATTTGGGATTGACCAATCCCAAAGCCAACCCTTGAATGGGTGTATGACCTGCAGATGCCTCAGGAGTGGAATCAGGTTATAGCAGACCTGACATGGCAAGAAGGGGTGAGAAGGTCAACCCCTGCCATGGAAGTATATAGAATGGCCATAGAGGATGAAGTGTTTGAGCCAAGCAAGTTTGAATACTCATGGACTGAAGCTAGAAGTAGGACAGAGTATTGTCCTACCTGGCTGAATATTCCAGATGAGTTGAAAATCCATCTGATGGCCTTGCATGATAAGTTTGCAAGGGATGGTGCCATGGTTGAAGTTAGCTAAGGATGAACAATGTCCTTGGCATAATGCAGACAAAGGGAAGACACAGTCTTCCAAGCTCACAGAAGGCAATATTCCACACCTTTGACAGCAGTGGTATGACAAGTTCCAAGATATCATCAATGGTATGAAGGAGGAACTTCCTCCATGACATGAGGTCAATCATGAGATCAATCTCATAAATGAGACCAAGTGATACTCATACTTCATGCTGAGGTGCCCAAAGTCACTGCAGCAACAATTGCAGGACAAGATTGACTGCTATGTACAAGCTAAGTGGTGGGAGCCATGTGCAGCTGATCAGGCTGCACCATTATTATGCATTCCCAAGAAGGATGGGTTGCTGCAGACAGCATCAAGCTATTAGGATACCAAATCCATGTAATCACAGATCACGAAGTGCTTAAGTTCTTCAAAACTCAACAGAACTTGTCTCTGTGCCAGCAACAATGGATGGATTACATGTCAAGATTTAACTTTGACATTATGTATGTGAAAGGTGAACTCAACAAGGTAGTGGACTGCTTAACCCACTACTTTGAGAGTGATTCCCCTTGTGACATGCATCACATCTACAACTATGTGCATGTAGATGCATGCATTGATCCTGAAGGGGACAATCTACCCCCACCATGCCTGCAAGAGATGCAGGCCCAATTGGATCAGATTTGTGCTCTCCACAATGGACTGAGACTGTCACAAACTTTGTGATGCAGAAGTGCAGATCCTTGCTGGTGATACCAACAATAATGAAAACTTGCAAGGGGCCCAGAGCATTGAGGGAGTGGAGGATATGACACCTGGTGAGGCCATACTAGAAATGGCCCATAGGCCACATCCAAAAGAGCAGTCAGATGGGGAGTTTACCCATCATGTCAGGGCTTCATACAGCAAAGACAAGCTCTTTGCAGAAGTGCTGAGCCAACCAAAGGATTACAAATCCTTTAGGCTGAAGGACAAGCTCATTTGGACAACAAACATAATGGGACATGAGGTACTGTGTATACCTTGAGACTGCAAACTGGTTACTAAACTGCTAGACCAAGCACACTATGCAGTTGGACACTTTGGCTCCCAATGGACAATGGAATACATTTGTTGGTGGTATTGGTGGCCTACAGTGGTTGCAGACACTCAAGCATTCTGCTCCACCTGCCAGTTATGTTAGTGGGCAAAAGGGAGCAATCAGCTCCCTCCAGGGAAATTGCACTCCCACCCCATTCCAGTGAAGCCTTGGGATTCAATTGGAATGGACTTCATAGGTCCATTCCCCAAGTCCAAGGGGTATAACTACTTATGGGTAGTTATTTGCTGTATGACAAGCATGATGCACTTGATATCAGTGCACATGACCATGACAGCATTGCAGCTATCATGGATCTACCTGAGAGAAATTGTGAGACTACATGGTCTCCCAAGTTCTATTGTCAGTGAC
Organism: Termitomyces sp. DKA64; assembly: GCA_017657295.1. Lineage (NCBI taxonomy): Eukaryota > Fungi > Basidiomycota > Agaricomycetes > Agaricales > Lyophyllaceae > Termitomyces > Termitomyces sp. DKA64. Next base: position 64,613 of record JAGGAV010007797.1, read on the forward strand.
CATGATCCTAAGTTCATGTCCAAATGGTGATATGAACTGCATGACTTATTAGGAGTGCAGCTCCTGATGTCAATGTTGTTTCATCTGCAGATGGATGGCCAGACCAAACATGCCAACCAGAACATTGGGCAGATCCTATGCATGTTAGTGTGACCAGATCAGAAGGATTGGTTAGGTCAAATAGACCTAATGGAGTTTGCAATAAATGCAAGTGTATCTGAGATGACAAAGTACACACCATTCAAGTTGAATGCTGGGTACATGCCATTGATGATACATGAGATCTGGTCAGATTCAAAATGAAGGATTCATCCCAAGTTCCATGTATCATTGTTGCATTCATATAGAGCCAGCAATGACACACTGTTCTCAAACAGGGCAATGCCATAGCCATATGACTTTGGCACTCCAGGACAACCAGGAGTGGTTTGTTGATGACCTAATAGGTCATTGCCAGAAGGGTTTGAACCTGTAAGGGCAACCTCTGGAAGCTGTGGCTAAGTCACACAACTGGCAGAGGGAGATCCAAAGTCTATTCAGTACTGTACAAGGATCTATGGACATAACTACTCACCTGACAGAGGGAGATCCAAAGAGAACAAGTCTAAGGAGCTCCCTGGCCAGGTGTGATGCTTCAGGAAAACTTCTAACCCTAACCCAAAGGTGCAAACTCCGGAAATTGTCATAACTCCGGAGATTGTACCAAAAATGGAAATCCATCATAAACAGCCTTGATCTCCAGACTCATGGCACATAACCACATGAAAATATAACCAAAAGATAGCCCTTGGTTGAAAGTATTTGTCACCAGAAGATGGGAGGATGAGGATGAGAGGCAGGCTTGGAACAAAGGAAACAAACCAGAGGGTCCAGTATGAACAGTCCCCTGACATCACCCCCCCTCTAGCATGTGGCATCTTGATGTACTGGGTAGAAAAAGTTGTGGACTGCCTGAATTTCACTGAGATAGGGTAGATGCCTCAAATTGCCTTTGGTGCATTGGAGTGCCTGCAGTAAAAGTTCCAAACCAACACTGGTGCATGTACACTGGCCTGCAGTTCCCAAGAGATGTCCTTGATGCCATACCCCTTCCACTTCACCTTGAACTGTAGCTTTCCCTGGAACATCCTGCTATCCAGAATTTCCTCCACCTCATACTCCTCCTCATCATTCACTAGGATTGGTGGTGGTGGTGCCTTAGGATGATGGCCAGGGATAGGGTCATCTGGAGCTGGGAACAACTTGACTACATTGAAGACTGGATGCAGTTGATGCAGGCCTGCAGGGAGCTTGAGCCAGTATGCCAATGGCCCCACCTTCTTCTCCACCACAAAGGGTCCAAGATGGTAATGTGACAGCTTCTGTGATGGTCTCATTGTCTTTATATTAGAACTGTCCAGGTACACATGGTCCCCAGGGTTGTATATAGAAGCTGGTGTCTGCCACCAGTCATAGTACCATGCCATGACCTCCTGGGCTTTCACCAATGCTGCATTTGCCTCCTCCTGTGCCATCTTCATCCTGTTCACAAATTTGTTCACAAAGTCATTCTCTAAGGGCTGTGCTTGAGGTTCAAATCCCATGCAAGGATGTCAACCAGTGTCCAGGAAGAATGGAGTCATCTGAGTGGAA
>JAGGAV010007798.1:0-65525 GCA_017657295.1 Termitomyces sp. DKA64
CTTACTAGGTGGACATGACATCTACACTCACAATCCCTGGCTCCAGTGAGCTCCAGAAGAGTGAAATGGGGTGGACAAAGGTGGTAACAGTGGTCTGGGGAGGTCTGAAGTACTCCAGTGGGCTAGACAAAGGGGCAGGAGTAGCAGATGAAGGGGGGTGAGTATAGTATGGAGCTCTGGAGATGAGATATCAAGGGCTCAGTGAACTCAGGGTTGGACTCTGAGTTGAGGGTGTGGGGATTTTGGGGATTCCATGGGTGTGGAAATAGAGTTGAAATAAGGAAGATGAATGTAACTGGGAAGTTGAGATGAGGCAAGAGACTGAAGAAAGTGAGATGAGATGAGACTTAGAAAACAGAGATGAGAGACTGGAGATGAAAATGGAAACTGATAAGATTGGACTGATAAAATTTGAGAAAGATGAGATCAGAATGATAAGATTCAATGAAATGATACAAAACAAGAAGATGGAGACATGAGAGACATAACAGACACAAGAACATAGGTAATATCAAGACTACTCTAACTATTACATACTATGGCTTAAGTACCTGCAGGGAGAACTCCTCCAGGACCATGGATCTGAGGTTGGATCATGTGGGCAGGTCTTGGGTATGGTTAATTGGGGCATCCCAAGACTGGCTAGCCAGGTGTCAGTAGTGTCTTGATGCATAACCATGATGCATGCCAGGGGAGGGTGGAAGAACTTTGGAGTTGCCTGGACACTGAGGAAGGACTGGGGAGATTATGGAGAATGCTGGAGAAGCATTGGAGATTTCTGGAGAAGTGTCCAGAGTTGCTGGAGCAGGCACTGAGGGTAGGGGAGTGTTGTGGAGGTTGGGAGAGGATGGGGGTGTGCTCTGGGCTTGCCAGGTTTGGCCAGGGTAGGCCCAGAGATGAGGCAGGGTCTAGGAATGGGTTGTGACATCACCCCCCCTTCAGTGTCAAAACTCTTTGAGGCATGAGAAAATCTCCAAGGGTCAGTGGTGATGTGGGAATTGAAGTCAAAGCATGATGACTTCTTCAACTAGAAGCTCATCAGAAAAAAAAATAAAATAAAAGGGGCTAAAACATGTCCAGCCTACTGTCATTACCTTCCCATGTCCTCACCCACAAACTCCACCTTATCATCATCCCCAACCCTGCCTCTGACAAGAATGCTGTCAATGTCTGGGCAGCCTACAAGGAGTGGCAAGCAGAGCACAACTAATGGCAAGATTGGCAGTGGGTGGATGTCATATATTGCCACCATGAGTGTTCTGACCTAGATATGACTTCCACTAACCTTCCACATAGAATTATCCCTTGCAGTGGCCAGATTGTCTGGGGGTCCTTCCTTTCCTGGGGCCCTGGAACAGTCTGCTTGGTCAGCCCCCAAGTCTTTGAGCCAACCCCCTAGGTCAGGGCTGAGGCTGGGGGAGGTGCAAGTCATCCCAGAGGCCCAGCGCATTTGGCAGGAGGAGGTTTCAGCAGAAATGTTTGCAAAGGTGATGAGGTGGATCCAGGGGCCCCACACCCTAGCATGGTGTCAGGCAGAAGCCCCAGTGAGTCAGTGTCCTATATTATACTGTGTGCTCCTAACTAACCAGTAGTCCAGTGTATTACTTGTGCTTGCCACAGGGAGGCATGCAAGTTTGAGGAGCCTGTGGCAGGATCCTGCCAGGACTCCTCCATGTATTTGCCATGTTATGCAAGGCACAAAAGGTGCTCTATTTCCCAGGAGTGGCATGTGGTAAGTATCATGGCAGAACAGGGTTGGGAGCAGGAGTGGGTCTCAGAGTGGTTGGGGGAGGGGTGGAGGGGCTGAGTGTCCGATGGCACATTGCAGTCCATGTGCCCTGTGGGGGAGGGTGGGGAGGAGGGAGAGGAGTGACTCTAGGGAAAGGTGGGGCTGCTGTGGAGTGGGCACAGAGAAGGGGTCCCATCCTCCAGGGACAAGAGGAAGCATAGGGTGTCCCCCCCACCAGAGGCAGGGCCAAGCAAGAGGCCCCAAGACAAGGCAACAATGGCTGGTCCTCCCAGCACACATGTTCACTACCTGGGAACAGGGGTTGTGATGGGGTCATCTGAAGATTCTGTTCTGTGTCAGAGAATATCAGAGCTCCAGGGCCACTTGGTGGCACAGGGAGAGGAGCTCCAGGGGTTGCAGGAGGAGCTGGTGGTAACATGGCAAGATTGGGATGTGGCAAGGCAGGATCATGAGTCTGCACTGCAGAAGGCAGAGGAGAGGGGTGCTGAGGTTCAGGGACTCCAGGGGCATCTAGAACAGTTGGAGGCCTGACTGGAGGGGATGGCAGTGGTGGAGCAGCAAGGGAGACTGGATCCTTAGGCAGTCCAGGAGGAAGAGGGGAGGTGGCATGAGGGATGGTTGGCAAACAAGGCAGCCATGGGGCAGAGGGGAGTCCTCCATAAGTGTCTTCTGAGTGCTTCAATTGTTCCCCTACTGATCCTTGAGTTCCCCACTCCAGATTGGGTGTGCAAACATCAAATCCTCCTGGAGGGGGCTTCCACCACATTTGCCTCAATTCAGGACAGTATGCAAGGAATGCCTGGGGACCTTCCCCTAGAGCTCAACCAGGGTATCGGACAAATGGGGCAGTTATTGGCAGGTCACTGGCAGATGAACTTGGTGGACCCAGGGTCATGGTGGGAGGTGGTGGTAGATGTTGGAGAGCCCTTGCCATGGCATGAGGAGCTTCTGGGGACTGTGGTGGCACAGATGGAAATGGATCTGGCAGTGGCAGCAATGGGGAGGAGGACTCTAGAGGATGGGTGAGGGGGCAGTTTTTTTAGACTTCTTGTTTTGCCATATTGCATTTTCCACATATATTGTATTCATAATACTGTAAATAATGATTCCTTGCTGTTGTGTAATTTTCAGCTTGTGTAAGGAAAAGAAGTGAGAAGGGGAGACATAATACCTAGAACCACCTAGTTGAGAACTTTCTTAACAACAGTCACTAGCATCATCACATAGCAACAAAGGGACTTTCTGCCTTTTGAACATTAGACATTCAAAAACACATGACTTTCATTTTCATTTTTCTTGTCTTGCTTAACCAACATACCTGAATGGCATCTACACTTCAGACTTTGACATGTGGTATGATTTCCTTTATATTTGATAGATATTATGCATTTTTGACATCATGTACATATCCTTGGAAACCATATTGGCACCTAGCATGCACCCATTGACAGATGCCATTGCTGGCAGTGACTACTTTTATTGCTGACTACTACACTTACAAATTGTATAAATACCCCTTGTACATACCTAGCAAAAACAGAGAATTTGTACCCCCTCCCACAGTACAGCTTTGAAGTCCCTTAACTCTCTGACTTTAGACTTTGCCCTCATCTCTCTTCTTTGTTGTCATGAACAGCTTACCAACAAGCCTTAACAACCTAGTTTTGATTTTAAGTATACACCATCTATGGTATTAGCCTTATCTCTTTGCTTTAGCAATGTTAGCATCTATGGCTAGCAACTAGTTTGAGTCCCCTAGCAACTTCCTCCTTTCTTCCTAGCAACTCTTCCCCATTACCTTGGCAACTTCCCTAACCAACTACTTATAGCAACCTTCCTCTTGGTTGTTGGGTTGCCCCACTACACATTTTAGCAACTCCATATTAGTGACTATTGCTATACTTTAGTGACCACTCCACACTTCACTCCCCATTCTATATACTGCTCTAGCTTTCTGGAACATTTACCAACTCCTCCTCACACTTACCTTCTTACTGCCAGCTACCTTATCTGGTTGCATGTGATCAGGTGGCATAGGAGCACAAGGCACTTCTTGATTTTGAACCACTACATTCTGTCAGGGGACTACCCTTTCCAACCTCTGCCCCTGACTGACACTGACTCCCCTTGACTGGTTCTGCTCCTCCAGGGCTCATTTGACATCTCCTGGGTGTTCTACAGATCCCCAGAGATCTCTGGAGACCTCTGGAACTTTCCATGATCCCTTGTCAAGTACTTTGGCTAACTCCAGTCACCTATGCAGTTGTTCCCATGCCTCTGCCACCTGTTGATGCACTGCACCAAGCAGCAGGGATCCTTAGACTTGTTCTCTTCAGATTCCCCTCTGCTAGGTGATTAGTTTACCATTGTATTGTCAATTACAGTTCTAATATACTTTAGATTCCCCTCTGCTAGCTGTGTGACTTAGCCATTGCTCCCAGAGGTCACCCTTACACATTCCCTTTCAGGGTCCTGGTTAGTTTTGAGAGTTTAAAGATAGAAATATACCCTAACCCTTATTTCATAACCTCTGGCCTAACAAGCCCTTATCTATTACCCACATATCACTGCCCAAAAACCACTATAACCCAAGAAGATGTCTCTGGTCAACAGGACATCTTCTAGGACCAGTACTGAAGGTGCCAATAACTCAGACACCACCCTGCCCTTGCTACAACAGCTCCTGACAAGAGCTAAGATCAATGCTCTGATGGCTGGCAATATGAGGCCAGTAAAATTAATAACTGGTGCCAGACAATGGATGGAATTGAAGGGGTGGATCCTTGCCAGAGAGCCTTATGACTGCACAAAGCTGGTATGTGTGCTGATAACTGCAGTGCTGATTTTCAAAGGCCCAAGCAAGCTTGAAAACAATGCACAGAATGCAGTCCTCATGGTTGCATTCTTGCTGGAAGATGATATCACAGATCAAATGTCTGAGGTATTAGCAGAAGCTGTAGCATCCAAAGTCCTTGTTTGTGTTAGAGATGTCATCAACCACCTGTCATCATCCTCCAAATTTGCCACAGCCACCAGCACTTCTCAGGCTGAAACACCCTTTCCCTCAAGGTGATCTCATCCCAACTCAAGGCCATGACAACTACACTGGATAACATGGCTGACAAGCTAGTGATGACCACTCAGCAGACCAGGGCCAATTGCAAAGGGACACCATGACCATTGTGGTTGGAAGTAGCCACCAATGGACAACAGCAAGCACTCTGATTGATACCAAACCAGTTCAACCCAAACTTCACCACCCAGCAAACCCACATGCAACAATGCCTCTTACAAGGAGTAAAGATGATACTGATCAAAGTCAACACCACCTATACAGATCCACCCCAAGATCACACACTGATGGCAACTTTGAGCTCAGGAAGAGGCTGAACACAATGCTTGCTGGTGTCAACAGTGCAATGGCAAACATGGCTGCAATCAATGGCATGGCATCCACCCCTGACAAAACAATGGTGCAAGGGATCACAACACTGGAAAGAGGAGCATACCTCCTCAAGATGGACTCAGTCAAATTAGCAGCAGTTTTGTAGTTACACACAAGACCCCAACTGAGAAGTAGCTAAGGCTTGCCTGGGCAATTCCATGTGTGTCATTGACAAGGCTCACACCCTTATTGTATGCTTCATACGGTGTAGAGGGATCTCAATCCCTCTAGCACCAAGGATATTGCAATGTTTGAGTTTGAGAATGGCCTGCAACTGGGTTCAGTCACCTTGGCCACCTGGCTGAAGAAAATTGAAAACAGGTCCCCAACACAGTTGGTGGCCTCATTCAAAGTGACCTGTAACTCAGTGGCAGCTGCCAACAAACTCCTATGTGAATGTATCTTCATGGCAGGGCACCATGTAGTGGTTAGGAAGGACATAGAGGAGCCCATTTGCTGCAATAGATGCCAGGAATTTGGACACATTCAAGCCAAGTGCAAGAATGCCAGATGATGCACTCACTGCACCAGCAAGGACCATGAAGTTGATGCCTGCCCTCAGGGTTCATCACTCCAATGCATCTCCTGTGGTAGCAACTCAACCCATGCAAGCTCCACACACAGCTGCCCTGCCTTCAAGAAATGCTGTAATGACCTGAATATTTGCTATCCAGAGAACAGCATGCCATATTTTCCTACAAGCAACCCTGCCACTTGGGTCTCAAACCCTAAGAAACTGTCAGCAGCCCCACCTGGAGCCACTTCACAGATTGACCTCATGCTCCCCAAAACATGGGAAGCCAGCCAGCACTACCGGGCATCACTACTAGACTTTTTGAAAGTGAACCCTTGTGGTTCACAGGGCTCCCAACATTGCAATGATACTAGCCATGATGAGTGGCAATGAGGGGGACAAGCATGAACCCTCCAAAGCAACTACAAATCTGGCAACAGAACATACAAAAGTTGGATGTGGCTCAGGCTACCTTACTTGCAGTGGCAGATACCAACAAATGGGATGTCATAGCCCTACAGGAACCATACATCAATAAATTGGGCAATATGAGAGCAAGCTCTTACTGGGTAGTTTGCTACCCTCTGATGCACCACTGTGAAGGCTCTGCTCAAACACACTTGGTACTATTGATAAACTCTAACATTTGAACAGATTCATATACCTTCCTTGACATGGTGTTACCTGACATCACAGCAGTCCACTACAATGGGGACAACAGGCACCTTGCCCTCTTCAATATATACAATGATTGCACCTACAACAACAACCTCTGCATGCTCTCATCATACCTTGCAACCAACACCAGTCTAGCCTGCCCTGTGGATGAGGACCACATGTTATGGTTAGATGACTTCAACAGACACCATCCAATGTGGGGAACAGTTGAAAACAGAGACCTGAACTCCTTGGAGGATGACATGGCAGTCCTGCTACAGCTACTTGGAAGGTATAACATGGAGCTATCACTGCCACTGGGTATGCCCATGCTGAAGGTGTCCCCAGGCAGATGGACCAGACTAGACAACATATGGAGGAGATGCAATGGGACTAATCCCATTGTCATTTGTGAAGTGCTTCCCTCACTATGCCCTCCTGTCAATGACCATCTCTCAGTCATTACAACAGTAGAGCTTCCCCTACCACACACACCACACAAGCCCACAAAGAACTTCAGGGAGGTGGACTGGGAGGCATTCAATAGTACTCTGAAGGAGAAACTTAAACTGTGGGCCCCAGCCATGTTGATACAGAATAAGGAAGAGTTTAACTCCAAAGTAATGGTGCTGATGGCACTGATTCAGGAAGTTATAGCAGATGAGGAGATGGTTCCAATGCACAGATCCTGCCCCATCACAAAATGGTGGTGGACAAGGGAGCTGATGGCTCTGAAACAGGCAAGGGGGAAAGCATGCAACTTAGCATATAAATGCCATGATATTGCTGACCTCCCAGCAAAAGCAGAAGCTGACAGATTGTTGAACCTCATGGCAGAAAAGATTTGGGAGGCCAAAAAGGCACATTGGGATGAATGGCTGGAAGAAATCAGCATGCAGGACATTTACCTAGCCAACAAGTATGCAACATGCAGACTGATGGACATGTCCCAAGACAGGATCCCAGAATAGAAACCAGACACTGGAGACCAGAGCTGGCTGACAACAACCAATGTCAAGAAAGTGTGTGTCCTAGCTGAGTACTTCTTTCCCCCTTCACCTACCTCTCCAGATATTCCATCCACTGCATACCCCAAACCACTACTGGACATAAAGTTCTCCAGCAGAAGATGGAAACTCAAGGTGCTAGTGCAGCTGCAGCCATACAAAGCACCAGGTCCTGATGGGATACCCAATACAGTGCTCATGCATTGCACAGACACACTGGTGGATCACCTTTACTTTATCTTTTGAGCAGTGCTTGAGTTGGAAATGTATCATGAGAGCTGGTTGATATCAACCACACTAGTGCTGCATAAACCAGGCAAACCAACCTACAATGTCATAAAAGCATTTCTGCCTATTGGCCTGCTGAATATGATTGGCAAGCTGCTTTCCACCCTCATTGCAACTGACCTTTTTTTCTTAGCCAAGAAGCACAACATGCTGCCACCAGGACAATTTGAAGACCGACCAGGACACAACACAATGCACACAATGCACACAATCACCTGTAAGATAAAGGATGCATGGTGCTCAGGCCACATTGTGTTGGCCCTGTTCTTAAATGTTCAAAGTGCCTTTCATAACACAGCACACAAGTGATTAATACATAATCTATGCAAATGAGGAGTCCCTGAGTGTTATGTGAAGCTAATCTAATACATGCTAACAGGACAGAAAACCCAGCTCAAATCAATGACTTCATATCTGACCTATTTGACATGCTGAATGGTACCACCCAAGGATGCCCATGCTTGATGATTCTCTACATGTTCTACAATGCTCCACTCATCCTGACAGCAATCCTTGACTTGAAATCAGAAACTGCAGTGGGCTTTGTCAATGACTCAATGTTTCTAGAAGTGGAAAAACCCTTGAGGAGTGCCATCAAATACTAGTGGAAATGATGCAACAAGTTGATGGCAGTTTTAACTGGTCTGCCTCCCATAGATTGCCCTTTGCCCTTGACAAACTGGCTATGGTGAACTTCCCACAGTCCCACCACAATCAGATGCCAGCAGATCTAATATTGACCAAGACTGATACTAATGGAAAGATCATCACACAGACAGTGAAAACAAAGCAAGCCTACAAATACCTGGGAGTGACAATGGACAGTAAGCTGAGATGGAACACACATTGTCAGAATGTGGCAGCAAGGGCAACTTGGTAGTTCCTGCAAGTAATGTGCCTTGCAAGACCATATGGAGAAATGCCACCAAAGAGTGTATGACAGCTGTACAACACAGTTGCCATCCCAGCTTTCACCTACACAGCAGATGTTTGGTATATGGGGATTCATGAGGCCCCCCCAGGCAGGCAGAAATTAGGCTCAGTGGCAGTGACTAATAAGCTGATCTCCCCACAGCACAGGATAGCATGAGCAATTATGGGGGCCCTAAGCATAATGGCAGGTGACATGCTCAACACCCACATGTTTTTGTTGCCAGTCAACCTTATATTTAGGAAGATGGTACACAGGGCAGCAGTATGTCTATCATCCCTCCTGCCAGAGTATCCCCTCTATGCAGTTGTACACAGGATGGAAAAGCATTCCATGGCCCAACATAGAGTGCCACCTCACCAAGTCTTCCATGTGACATGGGTCAACTCAACACAAATAGAAACAGTCCAGCCAATATGCAAGAGACCAATTTACATCACATCAATGACATTCCACATAGGCAAGGACAAGGACAAAGCACTCACAAAGGCACAGGAAATACTTCACATGACACAGGCAGCAGTTTATAGCAATGGGTTGGGCTACAAGGGAGGTGTTGAAGCCTCAGTGGTCCTGTTTGTGCAGGGCCAAGAGAGTAAGCACCTAAAATATCACCTAGGATTAACAAAGGAACATGTAGTATATGAGGTGGAGATTGTAGGGGCAACACTAGGTCTTCACCTACTCTCATCCTTAGGCCACAACACACCAAGAAAGATGGCCATGGGGAGCAATAGCCAGGTGATGATCAAGGCACTCAACAACCAGAGGCCACACTCTGCACACTACCTCCTGAACAAAGTTCACAACAGCACCAAGGGTATTCACATCAAGCAGGATCACATAGAGAGGGCAGCCAAGCACAAACAGGCATGACAAAGAGGTGAACAGTGGAGAGACAGGACCAGAGGGGTCATCAAACTGGAGATGCACTGGATGCCCAGGCACATAGAGTTCAGACCCAACAAAAGAGCAGATGAACTAGCAAAGAAAGTGGCCCAGGGATCCACAAGCAACACCAAGGACCTACCACCATATCTGCAACAAAGACCACTGCCAACCAGCATCTCAGCCAAACAGCAAGAGATTGACCAGTGGCTCCAAAGCAAATGGACCAAACAATGGAAGGAATCACTAAAGTACATGAAGATCAGCACCTTCAACAAGGCCCTGCCCTCCAACAAGTACCTCAAGCTCATCATGGGACTCAACAGACCAAGATCATTGATACTCACACAGCTTCAAACAGAACACATACCACTGAACCAGTACCTCTTCTGCATTGGCCATTCTGGAACCTCAGTCTGCCAGCACTGCAGGGGACTGATCATCAAGGCTGTCCAACACTACCTGTTTGTCTGCCCACACTACCAACATGAACAGCATGTCTACCTCTGGAGGAAGCTGTGCCACAAAGCTGAGTCAAAATCTTGCATCCTAGCATCAGCTGATGCCATGAAACATTTGTTTAGGTATATATTGGTGATGAAGCAATTTGAGCAGATGGAATGTGCAGAACTGGAGAGGGACAATGCAAATGGTGAACAGAGGAAGCCCAGGGGGTGTAACACACAACTTTATCAAACTTAATTCAACACTACCCCAAATTCTAATCTTGGCACCAGGACATGGCCCACTGGACACTAGGACTAACCATTCTTACCAGGTGGGCTTACAGCTGCACTGCTTGAGCCTACCACTATGCACCATACATGCACAGCACCTGTAGCCACAAGATTTTTCTCATATGCTACCTTACATGCAGGGATACTAGAGGAGGGAGGTCTAAAACAGTCAAGGAAGGCCAACCCACTCATTCTCTGTGTATGCAGGGGGTGTGGTATTCCTCTGCTCTTGTAATGTTAGTTAACTAGATGGAGGAATGTGCACCATGGCAGCATGCCCTGCACAATAAATTTGATTTTAAAAAAAAAAAAGAAAAAAAAAACATATGGATGACACACCTCAGTATCATGCATGTTATAGTGGAACAAACTGAGGTGTGGTGGGCAAACAAAAAACATATTTAAGTGAATGGCATAGCCAAACACACATGATGATATAACTAAGCATGTGTCTCAACACATTCACACCCTAACACCAACATGAGCTTGGGGCCACCATATTCTGTCACCAAGGCCCTGCCAATAACTGCCCCATCTGAGCCACCCCCTGGTCCAGCTCTGGGGGTAGGTTCCCAGACATCCTCCCCAACCCATCTTTAATCAACACAAGCACCACTGAAGCCCTGTCCAAGAGGATTCAGTGCTTGCAGATCCAATCTGAATGAATTATGTCAGTAAGAAAGGGAAGGCCAGGAAAAAGGGGGCTTATACATCATTCTGCCATACCTCAAGGCTGCCTCATTGCCAGCTGCTCCTCCTGCCACCTCCCTGCCCCCACCTCCACCCTGGACACCCTGACTTCCAGTGCCCCTCACTGCTCCACTACCCCTCCTGCTGACTGCACCTCCAACTGCCCCACTCTTCCTGCACCCCTTGGATCTCCAGGACCTGCTTGGTGGCTGTCTATATGGCAGTGTCCTGATCCTGCCATGCCATGTCCCTGTCTCTCCACACTGCATCCTGGTCCTCTCCTACCCTCCAGAGCTCCTCCTCTTGTGCCACCAGCTGCCCCACCAGCTCCTCCACTTGCTGGTGCAGAGACAAGTTGGTGGTCAGTGGTGCTGGGCTGGAGACATCCTAGGGCCAACCCACTAACACTCCCAACCTGAGGGAGTACATATTACAACTGGGGGGACTGGCCATTGATGCCTTGCCCTGGGGCCCCTTGCTAGGCCCAGCCTCTGGGGACAGGGACACTCTCCACTTGTCTTTGTCCTGCACAGTTGGAGCCACTGCTGCCCCTCACCCAGCTGCTCTGTCACCCAACCTAGCTCCCAACCCTGCTCCATGGCTATACAAGCCACACACCAATCCCATATAAGACAAAGTATTTCTTGTGCCTTGCACAGCATAAAAGGCAAACAGACAGGTCCTAGTGGGACCCCATCACTGGCTCCTTGACTTTTGCATTGCCCCCCACACTGGGCACAAGGAATACACTAAACAACTACTCAGCCAGAGTATGGGTATGGGACCCCCAATTACTTCCCAGAGCTTCTGCCTGACATCACTCCAGAGTTAGGGGACCCCACACCTGCCCAATTGCCTCCACCAATCTTTCCAGTGTCACCTCCACCTATGCCACTCTTTGGGCCTCCAGAACAATTTGTACCATCCCTGGCCCCAAGCTTGGCCTGGGAGGACAAAGCAGCAGCATTGGGGCTGGCTGAGAGGATTGCTCTGAGGTGCTGGACTGAGAGGGGCCCCCAGAGGAGCCTGCCATGTGCACTCACAATGGCAGTACATCAAGTCCACCCTCCTCTGATCTCTGGGACCCCTGGACCTCACCCCAAGCAACCCCAAGAGCCTGGAAGTACACATTGGCCCCCCCTCAAACCCCTACAACCACCATCCACCCCTGGTGCCTGCCCCAACAAACCCTGACACTTCTCTAGCAAACCCCAGTGCTTCCCCCAGTAGGCCCCATTACTCCCCCAACCTCTCCCAAGTATCTGGGTGACTCTGATACTTCTTCCAACTTCCCCAGCATACATCATGGGTATGCATCAAGCATCCCCATGACCTGCCCACCAGTCTTGGGATGTTCCCCACACCCAGGTAATCACAGCTGACACCTGCCAAGCCCATGTGGGCCTGACAAGCAACTATAGACTCATGGCCTAGGAAGAGGCCCCCTGATCAGTGTCAGCACTTCTCCCAGAAGTTGGAGCTGGAAAAGACCCTTCTATTTTCATACTCTGGTTTCTTCTGGTATTCAAGAAGGTGTTGTGCATGTCCAGCTAGCTATTCTGTAAAGTTTGCATAGCACTCTGGATGCTCCCCATCTGTTTCCCAATGGTAACCACAGCATCTTGCAGACGAGCCAGTCTCTTTTCTGCCTCTTCCTCTTTATGGTGTCTGCTATTACTGTTCACTTTTTCCACCTTTTCTTCCCTAGGACTTCTCAGAGTAGCATCATCTATCAAAGTTCCAACTACAATAAGCACTTCTGATAAGTCATACTTATTATCTTTGTGCCTATTCCTGGCAGGGTCTTTGTAGTGGATATACCTACTGATTAGCCTCTCTTCTATGACATCTGCAAAACTGGGGTAAAGCATCCTAAGAGCTTGTCTACCAGAGACCCATTCCCAGTAACCTTAGCCAACTTCTTAATTCTGCCCCAGACTTCCTGATTAGGGAATGGATCTCTGTGGTGTCATTCCTGCTAAGTTTGGCATGTTCTCTGAAGATCCAATCCAGGTCGGCAACACTACCTGTATCATCTACTGCTTCTGGATAAGACTCCTTGATCTCTTTTTCAAAAGCAGGCCAAGTATAGTCATCTACAAATGAGTCCAAGCCCAGCCATTCTTATTCGGTCTGAATCTCGGATATGCCGTGCTAGCAACAGCCCATACAAGCAGGTACCCTCAGCCGAAAACCTCACAGATATTTGCGTCCAGCCAGACAGCACACGACTACTTAGTGACTTTCATGGGAATCAAGAAACCCAACGGTTATTCTAGTCAGGGAGAGTGTTGAAGAATGACACCAGTGTTTGCTAATCTTTGCGAACGAAATGTATTTTATTTTTTCATCATCTATCTAGGATACACAAGTCGCCACCCTCAGTCGACCACATCATCAGGAGTGACTGAGGGTGAGCGCATCTACTCACATATCATACATACCTACGACTTACTATTCTCCTGTAGAACTAAAACGTTGTTTTGCTCTACAGGTAATATATATCTTTAGTCGACCACATCATCGGGAGTGACTGAGGAACGATTGTTTTCTACAAGATATGTTTGAATAGTACTATTTCATATGGTAACAGATAGATTTGTGGGCATACTCATGCTGAGAGAAGACACATCAAAAATATAATGGGAGGAGCTCGGACCAAGGTGATTGATCTCCTCAGATAACAATTTCAGAAGGGGCATTCGGATTCAGAGGAAGGGTAGAACACAGCCAGATATTCCTGTAAATGCTGCGGACCGTCGCCTAACAATACGGTCTGACAAAATTTACTTTGCATTGCCATTTTTCTAACTGTGTGTTTGACGGGACAGATCAAATAAGATTGGCATCGAATAAGTCGTCGACCAGCAAGGGGACACTTATATACTCACCCGATGGGAAGATGCAAGGACGGGGGTCAAATAACCTTTGACGAAGATGCTCTCTGAACTTGTTTCTGTCGAGATAGCTCCTATTGCAGACTCAAAAATCTTGATGTACTTCTTAGCAACCAGGCATACTTTATGCTTTACGATAGGCTAAATAAGAGACGATTTGAAGCTGTGTTGTGCGTTATGGTTGGTACCATTCACTCGGGTACAGTAGTAAGACATTTATTCCAACACCATCCTGTCAAAAGTGAATATAATCATTTACCGGAGCGCGCGCACCCTGTGGAGTATCTCCGGACTTGGAAAATACCTGGCAGGTGGAAAGGCAGTTGTCAAATCACAACCTCGCTTCTGTCAAAGCTGCATGACAAGGATATATAGGGGTTTTCGGGGACTTGGGCATTGCCGTAATGAAATAAGCAGGGACAAATGCTTCCGATTCGTACGGACTGACCATTGTACCACCGCCATGAGGTCGGCACCGACTGACGATGCATTCCATGTATATGTATGATCATCTCTACTATCGTCATGGTGTGGGAAATATGAACCTTTACATAGTGTTAAAATCACCTTTTTTTTGAGTGGCAAGTATATTCTCCTTCTATTCGTGCCTGTTCGTTCCTTCGGTGACCTAAGTGACTCGTCCACAATACATAGCTCTGGAAAAATGCCGGTAACTCTATTTTAAAAATTGGCTAGACTTCAGCAGGTCATATGAAGAAGGGGCCCCACAGGTTACAGACTTTCGGAAGAGCTCGACAGAAAGTGTCGAACAAACAACGAGAAGCCTACAATTGCAAATTCGTCGTGCATATGGAGCTGGAGAGTCACTGGGATCATTGATACTCAAAGAGAAGCTTAAGAGGAACAGTGTTAGTTATGATTATATCAGACTCTTTCTCCCTGGAGTCGTTCGCGAGCTGCAGTGAACGAATGGTTGAGACACAATGGATGTAACGAGCATCGATGAAGCGGCGGCCTGATGCATTACCCAGGCCTTTTGTGGGGGCGGCGAGAAGCCATGTACACACATTAGCAATGGCGGCGCTCCGCCCAGGTTTTCGGCACACAACAGATAAGTCCGTCGTTAAAGATGGCCACGTGGGCAAAAGTTCCGTGGACCGCGCCGGCCCGGGAAGTATTTCCTTGCCTGACCATGATGCAGCGCTAGGAGCTTAGCAGTGTGCCGACAAAAAAGGACCCCCCTAACGAGTTCTCGCTTACCCTAATCCACTCCTACTGCCCATAGTGTGTGTCGACAAAGCACTTACAAAACAAGTTTGAGCTCAGGTCGCCATACGTGTTGAGATATATAGGATGACTCGGAGGACTGACTAGAGGGCTGGTCACAAGACTGGGGTACTGCGGTAAGACCTCGGCGGCCAGTCCTCTCTGATCTTCGTAAAATCGTGGCCCTCCTGAGATCCGTGGTCGTACGTCATGTTCGGAAAAATAACAATTTCATTTCGACGGAAACTCTTCGGATACATGATCAACGCTTCACGCTACGCAAGGTTGTTCGCGGTTCTACACTTGATTCCAATGTGTGTTATGTAACCCTGACGGCCTCCGTCGATGTCAGCCAAGGAGGCGCTACACTACGCGTTGGAGAGGTAACCCGGATTTTCCCCGCATCTTAGTGTCGCCCTCTGGTATAAATGCTGGGTGCGAAATTCAGTGATTCCTCAGTTCGACAACTACCAGCAGTCGAAATACTCTGACCCTCACGATCAACATGTTCCCCAAAGCTGCTCTTACTGCTCTTTCCATCCTCGCCATCACTGTCTCTGCCCAGCAGGTCGGCACCTTGACAGCCGAGACTCACCCCAAACTTCCCTGGTACAAGTGTACCAAGGCTGGTGGATGCGTCCAACAGAGTAATGGTGCCGTCACTATTGATGCTAACTGGCGCTGGACCCACGACGCCGCCTCTGGTAGCTACACCAACTGCTACACCGGCAACACTTGGGACTCTACCCTCTGCCCCGACGACGTCACTTGCGCTTCCAACTGCGCTTTGGAAGGTGCTGACTACTCCGGCACCTATGGTGTCACCGCCAGCGGCGATGCTCTGACCCTCAAATTCGTCACTCAGTCCGCTCAGAAGAATGTCGGCTCTCGTCTCTATCTCCTCAATTCCGACTTCCAGTACGAGATGTTCAAGCTCGTCGGTCAAGAGTTCACCTTCGATGTCGATGTCTCCAACCTCCCTTGTGGTCTTAACGGTGCTCTTTACTTCTCCGAGATGGACGCCGACGGTGGCGTGGCTAAGTATCCCGCTAACAAGGCTGGCGCCAAATACGGGACTGGCTACTGCGACTCTCAGTGCCCTCGCGATCTCAAGTTCATTGCCGGCCAGGTATGTCATGATGTGCATTTTTATAGCAATTTACTCATAATATCTCTCATAGGCTAACGTCGACGGCTGGACTGGCTCTTCGAACGATGCCAACTCCGGAACTGGCAGCCACGGTGCCTGCTGTAACGAAATGGATATCTGGGAGGCCAACTCTATATCTGCTGCTGTCACTCCTCACCCTTGCGCTGCCACTGGTCTCCAGATGTGCACGGGTGCCGATTGCGGAACTGAAGGTCGTTATGATACCGTCTGCGATCCCGACGGTTGTGACTTCAACTCCTTCCGCATGGGTGACAAGACCTTCTACGGTCCCGGTCTCACTGTTGACACCAACAAGAAGTTCACTGTGGTCACTCAATTCATCTCCTCTGACGGCACCACGAGCGGCGACCTCGTTGAGATCCGCCGTCTCTATGTCCAGAACGGCGTTGTCATCCAGAATTCCAAGGTCAACATCCCCGGCATGGACGCCTACGACTCCATCACCGAAGACTTCTGCGATGCCCAGAAATCTGTCTTCGGCGATCAGACCCAGTTCCAGACTAAGGGTGGTCTCACTCGCATGGGCCAGGCTCTGAAGAACGGAATGGTTCTCGTATTGAGCGTGTGGGATGACCATGCGGTCAACATGCTCTGGCTTGACTCTAACTACCCCACCGATGCTGACCCCTCCACCCCTGGTATCGCCCGTGGCACTTGCTCCACAAGCTCCGGTGCCCCAACCGATGTCGAGAGCAATTCCCCCAACGCCTCCGTTACCTACTCCAATATTCGCTTCGGTGAGATCGGATCGACTTACACTGGCACCGTTACCGGTACCACCTCCGTTGGTGGCTCCACTAGCCAGACTACCACCCCCACCTCTTCCACGACCCACTCCACCACTTCCAGCGCTCCCGCATCAACTGCCACCCAGGTCAAATGGGGTCAATGGTCAGTATTTTTGCTTTCTTTTTGCCCTGAATTTCGACTGATCAATGATTCACAGCGCTGGCGTTGGATACACTGGCCCCACTGTCTGCGCCGCTGGCACCACCTGCACTTACCAAAATGACTACTACTCTCAGTGTATCTAAGTATCCACGTAGGGGATTCTTTGAGCAGCTAAGCGTGTCGTTACTCCTCATGTGTACTTATAAAAAATTGGAAACAATATACTACTGAAGGGTAGTTCATTTCATCGTTATTATTTCTTCCGTCGGCTTCCGTTCAAGCAATTGAGCATCTTGATTTATGGATGAAGAGAGGTCCAGAAGGAAGTGTTTTAAAGCGGCTGGAGAACAGTCCTGAGTTGGGGCAGGAACCTGGAGTTTGTACATCCAGCTGCACACGACCCTGGATGAGCAAGTTCTTTTACTTTACATGCTCAAATATCCGTTAAGACTGGATGCAAAGACGCACACGCACGTCGACAGGAACAAATCAGATACTTTATGATTTGGCCATCGCCTACGTCAACGGACAAAATGGTTCATGCTCGTGACTTCCCCGTATATTGGTACTACCATTAGCCCTGTGACAGGAAATATGAAGTCAATGAGCATGAGACAGGCTGTGCCAGCCTATCCTGGAAAGACCGACCAATATGTTTTATAGTAACCAAGCGAGACGCAGTGACGTTCACTAATCAGCTAATATCAATTACGAATATGTGTGTAAGGGTCGATCACCTACACTTATGCGCGGTAGAAGATCTGGTATTCGTAGGTTTTCTTGGTGATAGAAGACCAAGTGAATGTGTTTTTTGACAATTGGGTGATAGATCTGGTTTCATAGCCCCCATGATGTTGGTGTGGAAGAAGTCGCAAGTTCAATTTCGATCTCAGATGCAGAATGTCGCAATTGTATTCGTGGAATATAGAAGGATACAGGGATTCAACGATTGGAGTTGTTCAGTTGACAAGGGTGCCAGAGCTTGAGCTTTACCCATCATGGTCCATCTCAAGGTTGAGAGGCGGAACAAAAGGATGTCGAATGAAAGGAATTGTGTGGTAGGGATAGGGTTTGCGCAAGGAGAGTCGAGCTCAGAGAAGATCATCCTGCTATCATAAGGGTCTTTTGAACATGTGTCGACGTTTCACCCACCGTGACGCCACAATGAGGTTATAATATCAGTCTAAAAAGATTGCATCGCGGCATTGACATAGTAAGGAAAATTCAAGGCTCCCGATGAAGAGTGCTTAGTTTGATTGGGTTTGAGCGGTGAAAGGTGACATCCCAGCAACCCGACTTCACAAGGCTGCATAGGCTGTGTGCTAATGCATGTTTCCGGTGGTCCCCAGTGTCACTCGCCCTCGCGCTAGGTTCCGCAGATAATTTACCAGCTGCTACACGCGCACCCTCCTAGTTGTATGTCATGGACTTGAATCCATTTCAGAGTGTTCTTCGTATATAGATAATCGGCGCAGTAAATCTACGAGTAGACACTTCAGAAAAGCTATGTTGGATTGACCGAGTTCCGCAAAGCTAAGACCATCAAGGATAATGGAGCGTAACTTTGGATGAATCAAATCAGAGAGTAATGTCGCCAGGCTATTTGGTCGAATAGTAAGACTGGTAACCATCCTCTAGGGGCTCCGACAATCACCAAAATTTTTGGTCGGATGCCAGGTGGTTTCTTTCCACTTTCAAGTCGTGTCGGAATTTCTAATCCCTGGATACAATAGAAACTCTTGAAAGTATAAGCATGTATCGAGCTTTCTCCTTGACTACCCAGTCAAGCCAAGTGGCCCGGCCCTAGATAGACCCTATGTGATGGAAACAGGGCCAAATAGATCGGGAAGAATTGAACCGAAACGATCGGAGGGGTTTTACCTTCACCTCTTCCTGAAGCATTAGCTTGCTTCCTGCACCCCGAGCCTTGGACTTTCTCTCCCTAATAGTCCTTTCAGTAATCCCGCAATGGCATCCCAGTACACTCAGCAGTACGCATGTGAGCATAATTTCTTTATTCGGATTTACATGGCACACGCGTATTTGTCTGCGCGTAGCATCTAGTCGAGGGGTTTGAGTGGGGGAGGTACATTGTTTTGGTGTATCTGGGAGATGGTTCAATATACAAGTTGCCATGCGAACCCTTTCCTGATGATAGAACTGGGTCAGCTTTGATCTGGACTAACTAAGTATCTTATTCCAGTCCGCGCGCAAAAATTGCTTGGCCTTGTCAACGGTTCTCCCAACTACGAGCCTCTAGAGCATTTTGCTGGACCCGACGTACCTGCTCGCACCTTCCGCTACAGTGCTGATGGTCGACTTTTCGCTTATGCCTTGCCTAATGTGTATGTTCTCATTTCTCTGTCGAATCATGACATCTCATGTTTTGTAGGGTGCGGATTTTCCAGGCAGAGGGTGCTCAACTTCTTCTGGAGCTTCCCATCTCCAACATCATTGAACTCCGCTTCTCACCGCGCGGAACATACCTCTCGACATGGGAGCGCCCCGGTACGTTGGTTTCTATCAGTTGCGTGTTCAGTCAACTCATAGAAAACCAGTCAAACTTGAAGATGGTGCGCAACATAAAAATCACCGGATCTTTTCCGCGAGCACTGGCGAGGAGCTTGTTGCCTTTTCGCAGAAGTCCCTGGAAGGCTGGGACGTTCAGTACACCATTTCAGAGTCACATGCTGTGCGCCTCGTCTCTGGTGAGGTTCAAGTGTATCGCCCTGCAGAATGGTCGAAGGGCATCGTTGACAGGCTTAAGGTCGAGGGTGCCACCATGGTTTCTCTTAGCCCTGGTTTGAACCCCTCGGTGGCTATCTTCGTCGCCGAGAAAAAGGTGTGTAAGAGGTATTATCTTTTCCTGCTCTGGATTGACCCTTTTCATTCATCTTAGGGTGCCCCGGCTAGTATAAAGATATATGGCCTCCTATCTCTCGTTGGCGTTCCGACGTGTCGAAAGTCATTCTACAAGGCTGATCGGGCGCAGATCAAATGGAATACGATTGGCACGCAGGTGTTGGTGATGACTCAAACAGAAGTGGACAATACCAACAAGAGTTACTACGGCGAGACAGGCCTGTATCTTCTTAGTGCAGCAGGGAATTTCGACTGCCGTGTCACTCTTGATAAGGAGGGACCCATCCACGACTTCACATGGGCACCTAATTCAAAAGAGTTCGGCGTCGTCTACGGCTGTATGTTTCGCGTCTGGATGCAAAGCGAGTTAACTGACACCGGTGCTAGACATGCCTGCCAAGACGGTGATCTTCGATCAGCGGGTACGCACCTTGCACGATTTCGGAGCCCACCCACACAATACCATATCCTTCAACCCACAAGGTCGCCTTGTCCTCGTCGCAGGCTTTGGTAACTTGGCTGGTAAAATCGACATTTTCGACCGCCGCACGCTTCGACAAGTCTGTACCATTGACGCTCCGAATACCTCGTTCTGTGAATGGTCACCAGATGGACGTACTCTACTCACCGCTACACTGTCTCCACGACTCCGTGTTGACAATGGCGTTAAGATCTGGCACTGCACTGGTCCACTCCTGCACGTGCAGCCTGGCGAGGAATGGTACCAAGTAGCATGGCGTCCTACCCCTGTCGATGCCCTATCGCAATTCGGGCAAAACCTTCCCAACGCTCCTGCACCCGCAGCGAGCGTTCGCAACCACGCGAGTATTGTAAAGCCGACACCGACGAAGCCTGCGGGTGCATACCGCCCGCCTGGCGCACGTGGGCTTGCTACGCCTTCGATCTATAAGCGCGAAGACGAGGGTGGAGCAGCGAGGGTCCCGACCAATGGGATATCGACGCCGCCGAGGGTATATAGCCGTTCGCCGCACCACCTCCCACCTGGTGCTGCTCCGGTTACGAATGGGAATGGATATGGGAACGGGAACCACTCTCACCATGGCCAGGGGCGGAGACAGGTGCCGGGTGCGCCGCCGACGAATGGTGAGTCGCCTGGGCTGGAGGGTGAAAAGAAAGGTGGTGCAAGGAAAAGGAAGGGGAAGAAGGATGGTGCTGGTGGTCAGGGCGGGGACGAGGGAAGTGGAGTGGATAGTCGGCACCATAGTCGGCAGGTTAGTGGGACGAGCACGCCGGCTGTGCAGCAGGATTCAGCAGTGGATGTTACGACGCCTTTAACGCCAATCACGCCGGGCTTGGATAGCTCGACGCTCGATCCCACAGCAAAGAAGATACGGAATCTGAATAAGAAGGTGTGTGAAGTTGTACTGTTTTGCATATCTTGCTTGCTGAGGATTTTTTTGTTTGTCCTCTGTAGCTCAAGGCAATTGACGAGCTGAAGGAGAAGGCGAAGCGCGGAGAACGACTCGAGGCCACGCAGCTGAGGAAGATGGAGGGTGAAGCAGAAATCAGGGCTGAGCTTGCTACCCTTGAATCCTCGCTTTGAGCATTGTTAATAACGCATCGAGGCCTCATTCCTTATTTGTTCGCTCTTGTCGTGGAGCTGTCTTATCTCGTAATGTCTTCACTATCCATACTAATTTAGCAATTAGGTTTTGGTTGCTGGATGGATGTCTACAAACACCTACCACGCAAGTTACACGAGCAAGTTACGCGAGCACTCTGCATTCGCGTTGTGGATGTATGAAAGAAGCTACTATTATTCAAGTCGCCCTCATGACTTCGATTGCCAAATTCTTGTGTCTACACCATTGTCAGCTCCTTGTGTCTTCAGCACAGTATTCAGCGCGTGTACCGACTTGAGAGGAAACCAACTTGCAGGAATAGGACAGTTTCCGAAAACTTCACACTGACGGTCAACTTCGCCACATCACATGTGGGGCAAATCCTCCACGCCTCCGAATCGGGGTTCTTGGTCTCCTGTCTCTCTCTCTTGTCCTTCCGGCCCCTTTGGCAAGTTGATGTACAGGGTCACGTCATTGTTTAGAACCTGTGCACTTTCGATTTCATTCAAGGCTAAGATTCTCACCCCTTGTGTCTTGCTGAATGTCACGTTTCGTACAGAGCGAAGTTCTAGAACAACGAGGTCCGTTTCGCGACTTTACTTCGTTTTGTTACTCGTTGATATTTTTACCACTACTCAAGTTTACATCCGATATCGATTGGGATTCTGTTTCGCCTGTTCCCCTCGTGGAAATTAATCCGAAGAAGGAAATTGTGAACATCACCTCACGGTTGCCCCTCTGTCGCCCCTTTTCGCCCGACTCGTGTATAGTTCTTATAATATCCTTGCCCAACCCCACCGGTATCTTATGAATCTTATCGTATCATTGAGCACAAATCATTACATGATACAATGCAGATTCTCTTTCACTTTGTTGCGGTACACAAACAACCTGAAGGTGGCGATTATTATAAAGCCACCCAGGTACCGCTTCTCGACTATTCGCTGGGAATTGCAGCTTTAATTTGTCCAAAGGAGAAAGTACTGGTCCTTACTAATCTGAGCTGCCACTGATCTGGTGCTCGCTCTGCAAGATTTGTTTGTTCTCCATCTGAAGATTTTCCATGTGATATAGTTACCGCTTTTTATCTGTCACACGAGATTAGGTACATACTAGTGACGAGTCGAGCCTCGTTGTCAGCACTCCACCCTCGACGTTTTTTTCTAAATGGGTCAAGCTAAACATGGATGCCTGAGGACTTGTGCAATGGCCACGACGAAAGCAGGGCCAAAAAATGGGGTGGTCGACGACAGGAACGCGGTTGGAATATTGGCTTCAGACAACGATATTCGCGGCCCGGAGACTACCTTGGCGCTACTGTCCTCTGGCAAATTGACATCCATTGAGGCGACTATATACCTTCCGACTCCAAGATTTACAATTATTGAAGCAAGTCATCCACCCTCAAACTCCTTTGCACACGGTGCTTTTTGGCATGGATCACCCCTCATTCTGTCCCTTAACAGCCTCCTGCGCCACCGAAATCTGCTGTACCAGATGCGTCGAAGGTGTAAAGAAGTGCATCGATTGGGAAGGCTGAAATTGCGCTGCGATGGACCCTGTCAAGCCACGCAAAAGCCACGCAACCCTACCTGACCCTACTCAACGCCAAATTCAAATTCATCGTCCACTACATAATGCCAATGGATGGACAAACTTGAACAACTAAAAGTTCAAATATGCAATGGCCCTTGAATCGGCTATGTGTGATTGCTCGCTGATGGCAACAGGTATATTGGTGGGGGCACTAAGACGTCGACACCTGTACATACCAATTTAGCCATATCAGCCAAACCCGCAAGAAGCTTACGCATCCGGTGTCAATTGCATTGGTGACTGTGGGTCCCTCAAGTTTTCGTGTAGACGAATTGCGCCAAAGGAGAGGGCCTTGTGGAACACTAGCGTGCACAGCCCTGGGCCCGACGTGCTTTCTTTGTAGAGTATCGACGACGCCAAGTTTGACTGAATTGGCAGAAGCAGCTGAATTCTGTGAATTTTTGTCCTCAAAATTCATATTCTCAGTACTGCTTTGAAGCATGTTGCCGATCAGTGGCCGGGGAAACAAATCTCGCTAAGAAACAATCGAAAAATTTCATGTTCCGAAGAGTATGTACCTGAAATTCCACTCAAGTCGTAAACGGACACTGTCAAGTCCCACTCATTAAGAGGAGGTGGGAACAACACAAGGAGGAAGACCTCAATGCAACGCGGTTCGACACGATTGTTCTCGCGCACCTGACCCATCACACGAGTCCTAAGTCCACATCCGAGTGAAACAACCTCCATATGCTTGAATTGGGCCAACTCTGGCCAACTCCGCTCAATTTAGATAAGAGCCCAAGATGAATGGAGTACGGACCATATCAAGCGTCGAAGCCGGAACCAAATGGAAAATCGAGAGATTTGATTTGATACGTTGTCTTCAGTTGTTTATCCTTCTTGTCGACGTCCCTGCTCTGTGGGCCAGGGTCCAATCGAACCTAATCTTATTCTTAGCGAGTGAGATATACGCGCTGGAATCACACTTTTTAAGAAGTTTAAAATCTCACTCTCAGACTTCTTGACGGTCCCCAAAAAACGCCATGTCCTTCGCTGGTATGCATATGGCTGACAATTTGACCTATCCCACTTCTCCACACCAGCTGCTCCCATACCCGATCTCCCGTCATGAAGCTGAGCTTCATTGGGAAATGGCCCGCCAAAAGGTAGGAAGTATCCTTTTTGATTTCATTTTATGGTTTATCACAACATCTATCAGGTGCGCGCCCGCATTGCAGCTCTCCCTAATTCGTCCTTCGAAAGGACCATGCTAGAAGAGGATGAGCGGTTTTACGCCACCTTCCCCCAGGCACGACAGGCCGCGATCAATGCTTGGATTGCGCAAGAATTCCCTTATGCACCTTGGGCGCAATCACCATCTTCTATTCATGAGGATACATCGATGGGCGTCGGCTTCGGCGGCTTATCGAAAGCATACACATCGACATCTGTCCATGCTCCTCCTCCCGCGCCAGACTTCTCCACGTTTACTCTGGCTAATGCCCTCGCTTTCTCGTCCTCTTCTGGCATCGAGGCACATGCACAACGTCCCTTGACCATTGTTCACGACGCCTCGGCCAAAGTCATTGAACGCAGTTCCAGCGCGAGCTCTACCGATTATGTTTCTAGTCATCGTACAGGATCGCCTCGGGGTTGTGACTCAAACCAGCAAGGTTCCGATTCAGAGATGGTTTCGGTGCGTTTGTTCTACTGGTCATCGAGTTTATGTAACTGATCATCCATTCATTCTTATTCAGGAGCCTTGTGGCATGCCGACACCGTCCGACCAAGAGCCAGTCCTCCATGCCCTCCAGGTTCTGGCTCCTGCTCGACGAACGAGACCGGCACGGTGCACACGGAAAGTCAACCCTCGTCCGCCGCCATATACACCATCAGCTTCTAAAAGGCAAGAAAACGTTTACCCGTCAACTTTTTTCGCAACTCCTCCCGAGTCTGCTTGCATTCCTACGCCTGTTTCGCCGCCATTCGAGCAACCACAATACACTGGTGATTGGGAGGCTGACGCTATCGCTGCCGCCGAACATCTGCATACATCCGAGAGGATCCATGGTGTTAAGAAGCTGACTTTCTCAGCCTTGCCTCCACACCCGAAAAAATATAATGCGCGGTCCCTCTCGTCACGAAAAAACCGCCCTTCATCTCGTCTACGCCATTGCTCTAATACGCCATCTAAGCTTGATTCCCTGTTGACTTCGGGCGAAAGATTGACCTTCCCTGCGCCGCGCAAGCGTGCCAAGCTTCTGAGGGACAAGGATGGCAAGCCAGTCATGGCATGCTTGTTCTGCCGTGGCAGAAAAATTGCGTGTGGCCCGCCACCGGCGGGGAGCAATGATCCCACGTGCAAGTAAGTAACCTCTTATTAGGTATCTTTGTCGGCGGATACTTACATTGTCTATCGTTAGTCAATGCGCTCGTCGCGGTCTTGCGTGCCACTATCCTACTGAAAGCCGCCGTGGCCAGCGCAAAAGAAGAACGAACGTCGTCAACGCACAGTCCAACGATGTATCGTCGTTACTGGATTTGTATCGAAAGACTACCTTGAAGGATGATAATTTCCATGTTATGTCGGACGACTCAGATTCTGAATGGGACGGCCGTGACCTCTAAAATCATAGGACTTCTTTGTACGGTCCTTCACATTATGCTCTTCTTTTGATTGGCTTTCTTGTGTTTCCTGGAACTGATATACTAGCATGTGCAATGTTGCTATCGAATCCTGCATCGCTTTTCTTGAATAATACTCAATGATATAGTACCCCTTATACCACTGAATTAATGCTTGGCTACGGCCTTACCCCAGAAATATTGTACATATGTAGTATACCATGTATATAATCCAATACTATGTATATAATCATGCACGAAACGTACTCTGAATTTAGGATGCTTTTACAACGGTTCGGCCAGTATCTGGGCAAGTACATGTATCCTTTCGTGAAGTAAGGACACATGTTGCCTCGTATTGAGTGCTGCAGAATGTTATCAATTTGACTCTGAATACGGAAACTAGCTAACCCCCATACAGGCCATTAGCGTGGCACGCCACATTTATTGCGTGTGATGACTCTCGGGCAGTGTCGGAGGCAAATACCTTCTACCAAACGGTGTCGACGGTAAGGCGAATTATATGTACAGGTCACCATATGCACGGTACTCCAAAGCTTCATCCATTAGGCGGGTTAGCTGGGTCTGTGGGTCCAGACGCCTATCAAATAGGGCGCCATGTGATCGTAACTTGGTACTAGAAGGCTGTAAATTCTCGCGGGGAAATTACGACCGGCGCTGAGAATAATCAAAAATAGTGTTTGGCGTAGGGATGGAAGACGGACCTCTGAATGGAGTGGGTGTCAACGTCATGAGGTCATGTGGCCCAACTTACAGCTTTCACATACGGTATTGGATGGAAGTTGATGCATTTTTGTGAAAGAAGACTGGTAATACACGGTTGATAATAATATATTTGCGTGCAAAAAAAATCCGTTCAGGGCGATGAATGAAAGTTACTAGGTCTGAAGATACGAAGGTACCATCTTTAGAACTATGCGGGTCTGGCATCTACCAAGACAATGGTTCCGTCGTCACATATAACCTTGAACCGTACTGGAGAGACGTTGAATAAGTTTGATATCCCACAAGAAAGAGTACGTACATATTGTGAAAGGGACTCCCTTTTCCTTGCGGATGCTGGTGAAGTAAAGTGTTCCAGCACCTGACCCGAACAAAATCAGACCAATCAAAGAGCCTTGGGAACGACGCACCTTTGGAGCCCTTGATTCGGAAGCTAACATCAACGTTCCCTTGCAATTGGCTAATCTGGACGCATCATGCCATCAGCTAAAACGAAGTTCTGACAGAACATCAAATTTACCTTGCCGTGAATCAAAAAATCACCATTTAACCACCACTCCGGCTGTGGCCTAATCGCTTCTCCCAAAACTTCCTTCAATTTTTCGTCTTCTCGGACAGATCTCATTATCTGCCGTACCACAGAACTCGATATCATTTCTTGATTTGTGACGTATGTCATGAATGCAGCCCAAGCCGCAACCCCGAATACAAGAGCGCCAACAACAGTAGGCCATCGTTTCTACCACCTAGTCAATACTGAGGAAAGACTCTGAAATCGTGTGAGGTACTTTGATACGAGGAAGTTCGCGCGTAGGCGGATGTTTAGCATAGTACGGCTGTGGCTGAGAGGTTGCAGAGAAAGTTTCGACTATGGGCTCGGGCCGTATAAGCGGTGGTTTTCCGCGTAGTTGTGAGTAATTTCGTGTGGCGAAAATACAAAAACGCGCAAACTGTGGCGCAATTTGTCGCGACGTGGAGGCTTTGACAAGTAACGACATGTCGAGGTGTTGCAAAAAGGCTTCGGGAATTAAATTCATGCGTGCCGAGACTCAACGCCGCGATCAAATATGTACAAACATGGCTGCTCGTCATCCCGAACGACGACGAACGCCAATTGCACTACGACGATGGCCGCTCTTGCTCAATTGAATCCTACTCTCAATTCCGATATAACCGCTGCTGAGACGGAATCTGCCCAAGCCAAGCCGGAAATCGACACTCCCAAAGTACCTGTAACTACAAACCTTCATATATGCAGTCTAGTTGCACTAATGTCGCTCGTGCAGGAGGACCCTTGCAGAGTTGCAGAACTAGCTATTGAAGTTGCAATTGAGCGCACACGAACTAATGAAGCTTTGAAGGCGCGCGATGCTACTGTACAACGTCTGGTCGAAGCGCACGAATCTATACGACAAAAATCGGCAACTATAGACCTCCTTCAACAGAATATAAAATCTAGAGCGAATTCTCCTTTCAATTCAGAATCTCCTACTCCTGCAGATAGAACGGAAGCCATAAAAACGAAAGAGGAAGTTGCACGTCTGGAACGAACGATCGTGGAATTGCGAATTGAGATTAGGACACTGAAAGAAAATGCTGCTAAATCCGTTGAAGTATCACAGGCACTCTAGATTTAGTTCTCGACCCAAGAAGGACTATCTGACCTGCTTTCAGAACAATATGGACTTTCGGGGATCTACCCCACAATTATTGCCTTTAAGATGTGTCGAATCACCCGCGCCCTCTCAATCATCGCAGACTTCTGTCGCCCAAGCTGGTGCCGACTCGACGTCTGACCCTCTCTTTGAACGAGTATAAGATCTTGTCATCGGGTGCTCTTTTGCTGACGAACGGGCCTCCTGATAGCCAGCTTCCCATTATCCAATCTCGGACGAGCCAGCGGATATGGTGACCGCGCGAAACGCTGTTTTAGCAGATTTACCACTCCCGAAAGATGCAACCGAAGAGACTCTCAGTCCTCTCAGCATTCCTCTGCCATTGACAATACAAGAATTTATCTCAACTTTGTCTGGAGTAAGTATTCTGTCCTTACCCAACGGAACAAGGTGTTGACATCGCCTTCCAGCCTCTCAGAACCTCGTGAGTACCAAAAATATTGACTTTGAGTTTGATTTTCCCTTCAGCAATATCTAGTCTGAACCAGTATCGTCTCTTTTACGCAACCACGACCATGTGGTGCCCCGAGCGCGAAGAGCACGGCTATTTTTACACGCCTGCTTTCAAGTGCAACACGAACCCCCGCGTTGCAACCGCTCATCGCTGGAGCCCTGTCGACGTTATCGGACGTATGAACAAACCCACTGGTCCGTCGTCTGTCTTTGCACTCTAGTGATGCTGAGGTTGCAACCTAGAGTGCTTTTTCAATAAGGACGGGACTTGGTACTACGCTGGCGTGTATACCGCTTTTCGTTTAGCCGACCTCACAACGAAGGAGTGGGCTGCACTTCCCACAGAGGTCTGTCTCATCTTACCACTGGTGTTTCCGACTTGAGCATCATGGCTTTGATATCAGCCCGTCCTCTTTTACACACCTTATTCACTACTGACATTCGCCTACTCGGTACCCACAGGTAACTCAGCTCATAGTCAAAGAAACTATCGTAGCGCGCAAAAACACTTCTCCACAAAACATCTACGAAGTAACACAGCTCTACGCCGCCGGTGCCCTCAAGGTGGCCTGTGTCGCACTTCAATGTATCGGGTTCAACAATGCGATGTATAGGGCGCTACTAGAGCAAGCACGCGTTTTCACGCAGAGCAAATGGGCTGCGGCGACCGGGAAGGCGTCCCCTGCCCCTACGAGCGTGCCTGGGTTGGGATCAGGGTCCGTGTGGAATGTTAATGCGAACTTGGCTCCTGGGCCTCCAGTCCAGGGAGGAGCGGCATGTGGCCAGGGTGATGTGGTGACGGGGATGGCAGCGATGAATCTCGGACGTCGCAGCCAGAATGAGAATAGAAATGAAGGTATGCCTGCACCGATTGGGGAAGGGAGGAGAAGATGAAGGGTGTGTTGTCTGGCTCGTTTGACGGTTTTTTTGTCTTGTTTGCCCTGTTTCTTTGCTATATGGGATTGGCTTGTGAATCCTTGGATCTTGTTTTGTTATAGGCATGGACGGTACGGATGAAATAATAATTGCGTTTTGAAACATGGTACTTCAGTGTAATATAATATAGCCCAAATGGAAAATCACGTATTGTCTCATCAAAGCTTCGTTGCAGCTGACCTACCCGCCGATCCATAACGAGCTCCTCCGTCAAGGAGCGTGTGTGTTCCCGTGACGTGAGCCGATGCCGGTGAGGCAAGGAAAAGTGCGACCCCGGCCATGTCCTGAGACGTACCATATCGGCCTATGAATCGCATAGTTAGTTAGTCAGAAGCATAGAAGAATGGACCAAAGACGGCACCGGATGGCTGTCCCGCAACGAATGCCTCGCCGGAGTTCTGAATACCGAATGTCGTCATTTTACTCGGGAAAAGTCTGTAACCCCGTAGGCGGATGTCGGAGAGAGACATGCAGAGAACTTACCCGGGCATAATGGCATTCACGCTGCAAGGGTCGAGGAAAAACGAGTCAGCTGAGATGCCTGGTGCTTGGTAGGAGTGAAACATGAAGTACGCACGTTACATGGCGAGGCCCGAGCTTCAGCGCCAGGACTGAGGTGAGTTGGTTGACTTAACATTACCATGAGCACGGCTGAACATTTGAAGAATGACAAGGTGTGAGATAGTTGACGAACCTGCTGCTTTACTTGGTTGATCTGCCAGGAACAAGGTCAGCGTGGAAAGAAATGAGGATTTGCATGCGCGAAGGGGACGTACAACTCCATGTGCCGTTTCCGTCTCTGCTTAGGGGGCCTTCGACTCGAGGGTCCGCCGCCGCTGTTGAAGAGATGTTGATGACGCGTCCGGGATCGCGGTTATCAGCGTCCTTGGATAGTAGATCGGACAGGCTTCGCGAGTTATTATTAACTTGCAGCTCTAGACACATGCAACTTACCCAGCGGTCACTACAGCGAGAATGGATGAGCATGAAGCACTCCGATTGAGTTCTGACGTACTGTAGAAGACAGCCTTGACGTTGACATTGAACACATTGTCCCATCCCTTGTCCTCAGGGAAATCGGTGTATGGTCCACCCCAGGTAACGCCTGAGTTGTTGACAAGAACATGGAGCTTGCTTTCCCGTTTTTTGAACTCTGCGATGAGGGCGTCGCATCCAGCCTTTGACTGAGCCCAGCGAAACCGATCGTCCCTCAGCATGGAACCTAGATGCACGAAACCCCGGACGTACGTTCACATTGGCCTGGATCGTTCCCACTGGTATGGGACATCCCTTGCTAATCTCTTCGGCGGCCTGTAAATGGATTTGAGTGCCTTTGAACGTTCGATAGCGAAAGAAGACCTACCTCCTTCAATTGTTGAGCCTTGCGAGCTGCAATGTAAACCTTGGCACCGTTCTGGGCAAACCCTGTAGCAATCATCTTTCCGATGCCTGAGCCTCCCCCAGTAACAAGAACTAAACAAGAAACCCAATCCACATGTAAATACACGCACAAGTCGCGACGACATGGAAGATGCTACAGACCAATCTTCCCCTTCACATTGAACAAAGAGCTAACAGCGAGATCTACAACAGTTTGAGGTCGATGCTTTTCAGAGAGACGATGTGCATACCGGGTGCAGACATTATGCGAAACGTGGGGATATAGGAGAAGAAAGATAAGGACAGGACTCAGGAGAGGCGACTACAGGAGTTCAGGATATGAACGAATTAGTATGAACCGCGGCTAACTATCGGTTATGAAATGACCGGTTAGGCCGGTCCTCGGAGGCGACTCTCGTTTGTTTTCACTGCCAAAATTTGACGGAACTGTGGGAATTTCACCCCACAATTTAATTGTATAAGTATCCGGTGGAGTGTTCGCATTGCAACATGAGTTACGTCGGGTTCGAATCACATTCCAACACTGATTTAACGTCGCGTACGCAATTAGATTTAGAAATGAGATAGGTATCGCAAAAAGCCCTGACTTCAAGCCCAGGACGGGTGTGAGTACGGATGTAGATGGGTATACATGTCGACATAAACAGTCTCCAAAACAGACTTTTGATGTATCAAGAAAAAGTTGGATGACGAGATTCTGAAAAGTGAGTAGCCATAGATCTATCTATCTTAGTACTTGGTTTCTTAACGAGATCCCCTCCTTTGTTTGCGTACGGCCCTTTCTTCAGCACGCCGGCAGCGATGACTCGCGCGGTCGATTTCTTGAATCCACACTAGATAGAATGCGAATTACAACTGTTTATTGATATTGAACTGGCTAAGTGGAGGACTCACATTGGCAATCGCGAGCGGATGACGTCTTGAGTAAGACCACATCACCTCCTCTGGGATAAGCTTGCGAGACTTGGAAAGTGAGATCATCTGTAATCGGGGTCCATACGCATAAGCGAAGAGTTAATCAAGATTCTATCACGGACCTCTTCCTGCTTCCTTTACTTGAGCCTGCGCCAGCGGGATTGGCTGTAGGTTCAATATTCATGATGATCGACGAGAAGTTCGATAAGGAAACAAGCTCAAGATACACACCATTCGGTACAACGTTTTCATCGATGGATCGGTAAGAACCAAGATGTCACTGCACAGGAATGCATACAGCTTGCGTCTGCTCTTGGCTTTCGTCAGTGCTCCTTCTTTAAGGAGCTTCCGAGAACCCATGTAACGTGTTGGCGCCGTGAGATCCAGCCGGCTGTGCTAGTGAGTGAGTTTGTTTTACACATGAGACGGAGACGTACCCTTGGCCAATCCAAAGATACTGCGAAATTTTCTTGAGCGTCTCTTGGCCCTCCTGGTCTCGAATGGTCTCGTTGATCTGATCTAGAATCTTTTCGGCGGCCCCTACAGATTCATGTATGCTATCTCGTTCGATCTCCGTGTCGGTGTGGTTGAGGATCTGAAACAAAGGTTAGATGCATGAATGCACGATGAGAGACAAATCGCGCCTGCTTTAGAAGGAGTGGATAACGGGTTATCCGTTGCACTATAAAAATGATCTTAGATCATATAAGTATATCGAGGATTGCAACGGACTGGGAACAAGAAGATAGCTTGACAGATCCAGATTTCGAACATCTGGATCATCATCCCGAAGGTGCTGCGAAAAAGCCAATCAGACAATTTGTAACGGTTTCAAAGGAACCCGCCTGTACCCGTAGATGTGCTTCGAGCTCAGGATTCGAGTCTCTCAAAGACTTGAGAACCTTGATTGCTGTGGCTTGATTCACGCAATAGGCCTAGGTATGTTTTGAGTGAACACATGGAATTTACAATTACAGTAGCCCTCACCATATAAACATTCATATTAGGAATGTGGTTGAGCAAGATATCACTAACTCGATCCATGTAGAGTCTGCATTCCTTCTGCCGCTCCTCAAGACTGCTCAAGAATGCCTGGCAACATATGAGTATATCTAAGAAATGAATGTGGGAAGAGCTCACCGTATTGGTGAGGAGGATGTCCTCAATATTAGCGAAAATTACGGTTACTTCTTTTCGCGATAGCAATGGCACCATGCTCGAATAGAATTTCTGGGTGAATGTTGTAAAACATCATGGAAACAACACGCGTCACATTCACCTCCACTATAAGTTGAAGATCGCGGACGTAGGCAGACTCGGTATGAATCAACTCAAAGATCGCCTGTAAGATGAGTATAAATGAGCATGAAACACGTCCTCGAAAAACTCATGACGCACTTCTTGCCGACGCCGTTCTCCAGCAGGAATACCCTCGAGGGCAGTCTTGTCAACGAGGCTTGCCCACGACTGCAAACCAAGACGTCGAAAGTCAACACAACGGGCACCGAGCAAAAACTCACAGTCCCGAACGCAGGGGTCTCTGGTTTTGGCGGAGACAGTCTTTCCAAGCTGATACTTTGCATCATCATCGGTGCTGAAATATTCAGCGTCCTCCTAGGCTCGACCTCGGGCGTCCTCGACCTCGACAAGAAATGCAGGAAATGCGAATACCGTCCGCCGTCCGTTTCCTTCGACGCTGTTGAGAGAGCCGGCGACACAGTCAAGGTCTCCACCGACGCAACGGACGTGCGCCTGTCTGCCCGGTTCAACTCAATGGACGACGCAATCGATATGCGATTCGACTGCGAACTCTTAAAGGCTTCATATCTGTCAAAAGCATCGTCCAACCCCACAGCATGGTCAATCTGTTCTGGTTCTGGTTCTGGCTCGGGTAGTGGCGGAAGGCGTTTTGTCGGCTGCGATACAGCAGGCGCAGGACAGAGTTTCGTTGGTCGTGAACGTGCTGGCCTTGGTGGCGGTCTCTTCTCACCCTGCTTGACAATGAGACCAGCGGCTTCCAGAACCATTTGTCTTTCTCTCTCACGCGCTTCACGCTCTACTTTCAATTCAGGATAACCGTCGTCGTCATCGTCGTCGTCATCGCTTCCGTCGAATGAAAGGTAATCAGAGGATGTGTCCGAATCAGCATCAGCATCATCACCATCCTCTTCGCGGTCCAACGAAGCCCATCTCGTGGGGTCGTCCACTGTAACCTCGGAGTTAATAACACCTGTTGAGTTGTTAAGATGTTCCTTTGCCAAAGCGGGGATTCTTTCGCTAGCGGCAACCTTCACTTCCGGCGCTGAGACAGGTGCAAGATCTGACATTGTATAAGGCGTTCCATTCCGTGTAAGATACGATTTTGACGGGTGAAGTGTATAACATAGAAAATAAAGCAGAAAGAAGAAAAATTTTAGCCTATTTTATACGGCACGTAAACGGGGGGGGAGAACTCAATAAATATTGAATTCACTAACCCTCAACAACTTCCAGATAAGCGGCAGGCACGATGAAAACTACCCCTGCCTGTTCTGCTTTCCACCATTCCTCCTCACTTTTGTCAACGATGGTAAGCTGGTCGCCTTCGGTGAAAGGAAGTTCGTCGGATTGGTTGCTTGCGTAAGAGTAGAGTGCCGTGGCTTTACCTGGGGAAGGTGATGAGAATGAAAGCCATGGGATAAAATTCAGACCCATAACGCACTAGCTTTGACGATATCGACATAGGTCTTCGGAAAAAGACCCGACTTTCCTGAACTGACCAGAGTTCCATACCACCAGTCCCCTCCAGTCTTTGAGGGATGAGCCGTCAACATGAGGTTCTCGCCAAAGCCTAATGAGAAGGTCAGTAAATCTGAGGATAAAAACAACTATGAACGTACTGAGATCATCAGGTCCATCACCATTATATGCATACAAAGACCTAGCACGATATTCTACAAAACCGATCAGCAATTAATCTTCACATTTTGGACATACGACCCACCAATAGACTTATCAATATCATCCAGCGGATCAGACGCAGCGTCCTGGGCAACCTCATCGACCTGGATAGTCGGAACTGGCGCAGACAAGGGAACGTACTCCTCCTCTTCTTCCTTCATCGAAGGCAGTCTATGCACATCTCCCACCGCACCTGTCCCCGTCCCCGCATCCGCCGCCCGCTCCGCAAACCACCCCACACTCTGCCTCCTATCCTCCGAATTAATGCTCATCTCCAGCGTCTCAACTGGCTGTTCAAACTTCTCTGGGGAACGGACAGGAGGGGGCGAGAGCACACCGTGTAACTGTGTTTGAGTCTGAGACTGGAGAGCTGTAGAGGTAGAGGCAGGAGATGAATCGGAATCAGGTCTCGTGTCAACATTGATATGCGCAGGGGGCCCAGCGTCGCCCAAAACCTTCCCAGACAAAGGCGGTCCACTCTTATCGACAGTCTTGACAGACCTCAACTTCGTCCCACCCTGTATAGAACGCATAAGCGCGCTAACGTCGCCTGGCCCCGCCGCCGCCGGGGCTGCTGCAGGGGGTGGAAGCGGCGCGACAGGCGGGGGCGGCGCAACGGGTGGAGGTGGGGCAACAGGTGGAGGCGGAGCAACGGGTGTAGCAGGGAACCCACTTGCACTCGAAGACGCCTTTCCAGGCCCCGCACTCTCGGGCCTACTAACAGGAGCAGCCGGCAAAATGCTCCCAAACAACTGCCTCGCGAGGTCCGCGCGTCCTCCGCGGCCTATATCTTCATCACTACTATCGTCGTCATCGTCTTCCTTCTCTTTGATATCCTCCCAATCGCTGTCGGTGTCGCTTGATGGGGCTGTGTGGTATGATTTTGGACCGGTGGTGGGAGCGGGGCTGCGGGTGGAGGATGGGACGATGGTAGCGGTAGATGCAGCGGTGAAAGGTCCAGTGGTGGGGGTGGTGGAAGGAGGTTGAGCACGAGCCCAGGGATTAGTACTGCCATTCGTCACTATTGCTGGCGTTGACGATCCAGTTGCCGTAGGAGTCACCATAGCAGGAGATCCAGTCCCTGCCTCTTTATCTTTACTAATCAGCCGACTAAACGGATTGGTCGACTTCGTAGGCTCAACAGCCGAGGCCAGGGGAGGAACAGCAGCAGAAACAGGTGCAGGCGGTGGTGGGGGCGTCGGCGCCTTCGCATTTACCACAGGCACAGGCTCTGGGACAGGCGCAGCTCTATCCTTCAACGCCTTGACCCTCGCATGATACCTCTCTTCCTCCAACCTCGCCTCCTCTTCTTCCCTTTCGAGTTGCCTCATCTTCTCCGCACGAGCCTCCTTCTGCTTCCTGATCGCCTCCTCCTTCAGGCGCAGCGCCTCGTCTTCTGAGTCCTCTTCTAGCTTTACAGGGGTTGCAGGAGCAACGACTGGTGAAGGTGGGATGACAGGAGGTACGCGAGCAACGACAGGGGGTGCAACAACAGGTGCTGGGGGCTGTCGTTGTTGTACTTCAGGTACTCCAGCTGGTTTCGATTTGACATTTGGTGATTTACGTGGCGGCGGTGGAACCGGAGGACGTTTAGTCACAGACGGGGCACGAGGGGTCGTAGCTGTTGCATCAGACATAGCCTGCGCAGGCGGCATAGGTACCACAGGCGGCTTCACCTCGGGAACAGGTGCATTGGCCTTCTTCTCACTCTCCAACCTCTCCCTCCTAGCCTTCTCTCTCTCCTCCGCCCTTTCTTCCGCAATCTTACTCTTTTCCTCCGCCTCCTTCTTCTCCTGCATCAACCTATCTTCTACCGAACTATCAATCGCAGGGGACGAAGCGGAGGCAGAAGACGAAGGCGCAGTAACACCCAACGCCGTCATTCTCTCCTGGATACGCCTCTGTGCCTCTGCGCGCGCAAACGCCTGCCGCTCTTCGAACGTCATCTTTTTGAGAGGGGAGGGTGTGGGTTTAGGTGCGAGCGCGGGTGGTTTTGGGGTATCGCGAGTTGAGCTTGAGCTTGAGGCGGGTGGAGGAGGGGGAGGAGAACGTGTGCGAGGTGGGGAACGGCGGTCATCGCGATCTGAACGCGAGCGGGATCTGTCTCTGGAGTGTCTGTATGAACGGGCGTCATCTCTGTCGCGTTGGTCGCGATCTCTCTCCTTGTCCCTGTAGCTTCCTCTTGAATACGGACGGTCCCTGTCCCGCTCACGGTCGCGGTCGTCATACCTGTCCCTGTCCCTGTCTCTCTCATCAAACCTTGCAAACCTTTCATTCCTCCTGTCCCTCTCCCTGGCCCATTCCCTTTTCTCCCTCTCCCTCCTCTCATCCCTCTCCCTAATCCTCCTCTCCACTTCCGGCACCCTCTCATGCATCAACTCCATCAACTCCCTCTCGAGCTTCCTCCTCTCCGCATCCCTCTCTCTGCCCCACTGTCCGCCCGCCCTTGAACTCGTGACATACTCCAAATCCCCACTCACCCTCTTCACCTGGTACTTCAGCTCCTCAAGCTCCCGATCGAGCGCCTCGTCCTCCGAACTCGTCTCAGCAGCCCGATCGAGCATCTGCGCCGTGTTCGCGAGCTTCCTTTTCATCTCCTCCAAATCCGCAATCGGACTGTCCTCCTCGTTCCTCGCACGCACGTCGTCACGATTGATGTGTCGGGACCGCGGCTTGTAGAACTCCCCGCTGGGCGCCGTGTCGTTGTGTTTGTAGATCGTCGCATCGCGGCTCGAGTCAGTGGAGGAGGAGGGGGAGGCGAGTGTGCGCACTTTGGCGTAGGAGGGACGCATGTCCATGCTTGTGGGAGACCGGGTACGCGTTTCGTTCTTGAGGAGGTCGCGCATCATGTCCACGGAGGAGTTGAGATCCCGTGCGGAGGGTGGCACGAGTTCAGCAGGGAGCTGTTCAGGTATGGGCATTCCGCTTAAGCCTGTAATTTTCTTTAGAATGAGTAGGGAAAAGGGGATGCTCGGATTTTTGACGTACGTCGGTAGATGAGCCCCATGGCAACGTGGAATTCGGCGATGTTGAGCTTTCCGCGATCATCGATATCAGCTAGAGTCCTATTGCAAAAAAAATTACTATTGGTTCATTATAAAATAGAAAAACCCACCAGATACGCGCCAAATCTTCTTTCGGAAGCCCACTTGCGCCAAACACCTCCAACGCAGTCTGCCCACTAATAAAACCCGTACTCTGTGCATCCCAAGATCTGAAAATATCATTGTACTGCTTCTTCTCCGCCTTAGAGAGTGTCCATGACATCTGCATCGTCGCTGTCCCACGCTGCGCCTGATTGTGCTGCTGAATCGATTGCTGGAGATTGAATTGTGTCGGAGGGAGCTGCGGTGCCCCGCTTGCAAACGACGCGTTATTCATCGGCATAAACGTGCTCGACATCATCTGGAGCCGTGGATCGACGTATCCCGTTACCTGCGGGACGAGAGGACCGCCCGATCGCCCGGGGAACCCCGTAGGCTGCGGTATTAAACCCCCCGGGGATGCAGATTGGAAACGATTCACCGGGGTTTGTTGCTGAGGCAGCCCGAGAAGGTTAGAAGACTGGTTCTGTTGCTGAAACTGGGTTGGAAGCGGCGGGACTGGTGGCACAGGCGGCAGCGGAGGAGCCTGACGAACCTGGAAATTCGCACCACCCGGCGCGAATCCCGTCGGCTGAGACTGTAAGACAGCCTGAAATCCCGCCTGCTGAGGCTGCTGAAAGCCTCCCGGGCGCTGTCCAGGAAATCCAGTGGGCTGTGGGACTAGTCCTGGTGCCCCAAAGCCTGCTGGCTGCTGAAATTGTGGGTTCTGCTGGAACTGGGGGTTTTGCTGTTGAAATTGGGGGTTCTGTTGCTGAAACTGGGGGTTATTGGCAGGAAACCCGGTCTGCATGGGATACTGGAATCCAGCTTGCCATTGGGACATGGTGGTGTCAGCAAGAGATGGATTCGGGCGCCGACTGCGGAATCACAAATTTGCTTCCGTTTCTACAATGTACTGTATGTCATTTCGATCACAAGGAAAATTGTCTTTTCTAGAGTCGATTGTCATTGGCAATAGCCACAAGTGGCCTGCACAAAGGAATAGTCTCTCGCTCTTTTGCTGGATATCGAAAGGATGTTCCTTTGTGCTTTCAACATTCTCTCTGTCTGACTTCGGCCAGCAAATCGGTTCCTATTCCAGATGTCATTGTACGGATTTAGAGTGTAGAAACAGGAACCAAACTTGACGCGCAGAAGGCTCAAATTTCGTGATGCTCGCTCACCCTTTCGATTGTACAACGTTTCTAGCTTTAGTGGTGCGTGTTAAAGACAGCAATGTAGCTCCGTCGTTTTCTACATTCATAACATTGATCGAGTGTCACAATTCCACGAACAAGAATTTTCAGACTGTATATGTGCTGCTACGCAAGTCCAATTTCG
Organism: Termitomyces sp. DKA64; assembly: GCA_017657295.1. NCBI lineage: Eukaryota > Fungi > Basidiomycota > Agaricomycetes > Agaricales > Lyophyllaceae > Termitomyces > Termitomyces sp. DKA64. The sequence continues at coordinate 39,192 of JAGGAV010007798.1, forward strand.
AATCAGATCCGAGTAGATCAGCTCGCATACTATCCGCGTTGATCGTCCACTGCCTCTCGACATTCAACAAGGCCATCCTTCACATCCCAGTTGAGAAAATCAACAGATTTGCGAATCATAGCGACGTCTCGCTCAGGATTTGGTGGAAGAGACCTATAGCTTTCTACAGAGTCCATGGACAGGCAACCCTCGGGCTTTCCACAAATGCAGAACAGCAGCAAGTACAGTTGCATCAACAAAAAATGCTTCTTCGTTGAAATCGTCCTGGCACGAGTCGATTTTCAAGGATCTGTGAAGTACAATTGACCTGAAACGCTGGGTAATCGAAATCCTGCCAGCTTTTCCTCGTCTGACAACTCTGACATCTGAATAAGCCGTTCATAGTTGACACAGTAGGCGACAGAGAGGCCCTCCAACGGCGGGAGATCGTTATCTACCATGTCAGAGAGTGAATGACTGTCCTCCGATCCGGAACTGCTCTCGCTCTCTAGTCCATCGTTCCCATCGATACATCTAGGTCCATCCACCCACTTCTCTTCGCCAGTTGTGACAGTGGTCATTAATTCCTGCTGCGAAACACCGATCGACAATGCTTGAAACCAGTTATGCGTGTACGTCTTGATATGAAAGGTGTGCAGCAAAACCTTGTCACCGAATACATCGAGCAAGAAGCCTGGAGGAAGTTGACTCGATATGGATAAAGATTCCATCTTCAATATGGGCAGACTTTTTAACAATGCCCTAGAGCCGTCGGACCATCCCCAATCTTTGTAGAACATGAAATTTCACTGTGTTAGAGAAGAGTACATCCACCGATCTTCCTCGAACCTCGATGGTGCATTGTTTTGAATCAAACTTGATTTTGAGATCAGTGACAGAAGAGATCAATGACCCTAGCTTATTTCCATTGTCAATTCTCTTCAAATCGTAAGACGAAATACCGAGATGCGCGTTCGCAGGATAAGCTATGCAAGAAAGGAGGGTACAGCAATTACGAGTGTAGTCACCCATCAGGAAACGGCGCGATTTGGGAGGCACGGATGTGAGGCGTTGTTGACAGTGGCTCGTCATCCGCAACGACAAGACGTGTGCAGATGAGCTGGAGTATTTCAAGATTGATAGCTGATCCTAGGAGCTTCAAGCTTAGAGTACCTGGTGAAGAAAAGTTATATTCCAGCTTGAGGGTTGTTAACCCCGAGATCATGGATAAGCCTGTGGGTATTGTGCAGTTTTGAAGTTTGAGTTTCTTGAGTCTCGGCGCCGTATTAGCGAAAAGTTTATTAGGAAGTCTCATGAGATCGCGATCGAACCTTGAGATACTCTAAGATTGGAGCCGGCTTGGCGTGAATAGAGAGAGTATCTGGAAGCGTTCGCATCAGGAAAGGATGTCTTCGGACCAGGAGGAGCTCTCGTACCCGGTGAATATCTTCCAAGGCTTTGAGACATCCTGTCTAGCTTTGCATCTTTTCTGGAGTTCTTTCAAGCATTCGTTGGGTCGAATTTCGAACTTTATCTACCCAGATGTATAGTGGGATGGCTCTGGATCGGGGAAGTATCACTTCGGGCAACCATTCATTGACACCTTCGTGACGGATGAAGCTCCACATATGGGGTCAAGCAAGGGCTATTCGGCGCCACGAGGTACAGACAGCTGCAACACGTAGCCACTCATAATTTATGTCAGATCGTTGCATAGAAAAATTCCAGGTAGAGATCCTGGCGAGAAGCTCGTCTGGCAACCGCGCGGTGATATTCAAAGAGTTCTGTTGTATTTTGAGTTCTAGCATCCTTTGTGTGAGGACAGATATCTCTCTTTGGATCTCCATACAGGCTGCTTCTCTGTCTCGGACACTACTGTAGCAGAAGACATTGGTTGCAGTGTGTGGGAGGGGTGGGCATTCTGTTGTCAGAATCAAAGCTCGAGCCGTTTCAAATGCAAGTCACGGTAGAAGTCTACATACCCATTACAAGTTTTTTTTCTGAGATTTCTAATAAGCACGGCAGGACGAAACAAACTGAGGCGTAACTTACACGACAGAATAATGAACAATGAGAGGTCCGATGTGAGACGGAGTATTTTATGCAATTACGTCCAATGAAGGGGTCGTATTTGCGCCGAGACCCATCAGCGGAGATTCATAACCCGGCTGTTCGCGGACCGCGCCTCCCTTTATCACGTCCACTGAATTTCTACTGGCCAAGAAAAGCCATCAAACTTCAGGCCGTTTTAAGTGCTTGTCTGTAGTGTTATTTTTTTTTTGTTTCCAATGGCGGAATGTTAGCGGACTGGAAACCTGAAATTGACAACTTTATCAGAGTCAGTAATTCGATTACGGCAACGTCGATGATGAGTCTCTTCTCTGAGTAGCCGCGGCCTCGAGGATGATTGCTGCGAATGAAACGCCTCGTTCGCACCACATAGAAGCAATACCGAGCATTTCATTTAGAACCCTTGGTGGGTTTCTCAGGTCCTTATAACAATATCCTTCTAAGCCCATCCATCCACGTTAATGGACTCCTCCATCCTCTCCCTCCGCCTTGAAGAGACCCGTCTCATAAATGCCCTCTCCTCCATTCGTAGCCAACTTAATGAGCATAGCCCCATCTCTATTCTCCCCCCTGAAATTTTGGAATACATATTCGCCCTCTGCATCCCGTGGCTCTTTCTCCCTCAGAAAAACTCGCACCCCCTCGCATGGACACAAGTCTGTCGCAAATGGCGTTGTATATCTACTAATACACCTTGGCTCTGGTCGTACATCGACGTGTGTGACGACCGTCTCGCGGTAGAATGCCTTGTACGCTCTGCAAACGTACCTATCCACTTAATATCCAATTCACTCTACTGGAGATTTACTGCGGACAAGAACTTGCTCGCTCCTCATGTAGAACGTATCAGTTCAATCAACGTCCTCCTTTTTCCCGAGGACATTGTCCAACTCTTCTCAACATGCCCCTTCCTCCCGAATCTAAAAACACTCTCATTAAAAGTGCCCCCTATTGCCTCAAACTTCCTCCTTGATCTCTCACCGACATACCTCCCCTGCATTCGTCGCCTCACGCTATGGAGCGTCTCCATTCCATGGACAATTTGCGCTGAGCTGACGTATCTACATCTACGCGGTCTCGTCGCGGGGTACTCGCCTACTATTGAACAGCTACTCGGCATGCTTAAGGCTTCGCCGTGTATTGAGGAGATTTATATCGAACATGTCGTACCTGCGGACTCGGATCCCCTTCACAATCACACACTCTACCACCTCCCTTACCTACACCGCCTCCACCTGAGATCCTCATCCCCCTTCAAAATCCACACTCTCCTCTCGTACCTTGTCCTCCCCCCCTCTGCCCACCTCTCGGTTGCGTGTCCACAATTTGAGAGGATGCATGACCTCTTCCCGGATACGACACTCGAGACGTTGTTTCCTCACCTCTTATCCGAGAGGATTAGGGTTGGAGTCGAACACTGGCAAGATCTGAAAGGGCTCAGTCTATTCAGGAGTCCGAATTCATATCAAAGCCACAAGTTCATGTCAATCTACGTGCAACGCCGTACCATGCAATCCCTCTTATCCGACATCGTTTCGTTCTTCAACGTCAATTATGCCACAGATGTGGATCTTGGATGAAAGGGGCATCATTTGCCCTTCTCTGACGTCATGCCGGCGATAGATGTTTCTATCCTTCTCCATCTTCCCACAGGTGCTTCCACCGGCCCTTTATACAAGTTCTGTCTGAGTGACATCTTTACGAACATCCCTTCTATTAAGGGCTTGCTTAAATGACTCTTACGAACCCTCTACTGTGCGCGTGCAAGTTTATATTTAAGTTTAGCCACTGAACCTGAACTTTACAATGGTTGTACCCAATAACTTTATCTATTGAAGGACGGCAGCGAGTGCACATGTGTTATATTTACGTCAAGGATGAGCTGCCGTAACTCAAGACTCCCCTCACTCGTAAATTGTACGAGCCAGCCAAATGCAGAAATTTCTCGGCGAGATGCCCCGTTGCTTACTTTCAAGAAAGGTTTATGCAGACATCCAAATAAATTTCTTTGTGAATCCCTCGAAAGTCGTGAAACCATTTCCAGATGATAAGTACTTAGCAAACGGAAATAATGTATAATCTGTCGTGGATTCACAATCAATCACGAGACTGCAAGTTTTGTCCTTCCTCGCCGCTGTGTAGTTTTTTTGTCGATGCGCGTGTTTCACCGCCCACTCTCTGTTGCTTGCTCGTCGCTCCGCTCAGCATGGAAGTGACAGAACAAATGATTCCTCAATTTATGTCACGCCAACTAATTAGCAAATGGATATGTTGGGGTTCACGAGGGGTTCATAACTTCTGAGGGGTTCACAAATAGAATCGTCCCATCCAAAGACGCAGGTATATGTAACTTATTTTGTAGGCCAGGCCCTGCGTGCCCGCTGCAGCCACTAAATATATCTACGTGTCAGCTAACACTTGATTTCGTCAATATGACCTGCCACAAATATCTGGGACCACGCTTTTGCCGTCCAGGTTCTCATACCGTCTCTACGTCCCCGGCGTCATATCGAATACGACAAGCCCTGGTAATATCAGGCTCGCAACCTACACGAGCCGAGTGATCAGGCTGGTCGCGAATGGCGTATGTGTTGCAACGATGGGCATTCACTAGATAACGTTCCCATAACATCCGAGGAACAAAGATGATCCGAGAAAAGGGTATACATATATGCCGAATAGTATGCAGGGGCAAGTACCCGGCCCGCGTTACGTCAAACGATAATCAATGGGCATCGTTTTTCGACCTGCCCCTGAGCAGCCTGGCATCGAGGTAGGGGCTGGTCAATGGACGAGACAACAGCCACACAAACTCGACGCTAACCTTGAACGGATGAGGTCTGAGAGGGCAGCAACATAATATAATTGAGAGTTTACGTTACTGTATTGACACTTGGTACAATCAGACCGCCCGCGAATGGATCGTTCAAGATAGGTAGGTAATCTTCGAGACTCGTATCATAGGCCAGCAGCACATCCAGTTGTGTCGAGAGAGGATCTACGCCATATAAGCTTTTCCTCGTTCGACGATAACTTTGTGGAATTTCAGATTCGCTTTTCTGACTACACATATACTGAGCCAGAAGTATAAATCATGCTAGAATTTGAAGGTCATTGCGTAAAAGTCAGAACATGGGCAGCCTCTTCCACATCATCTTCCCCAACAACTAATTTCAATCTTGGCTACTCGTCGTTTTTGCTCTGCCCGAACAGATTCAACGAAGGAAGCTCCTTTCCGGTGGCACTCTTAAAACCATTTCGTAACGTATGAGCAATCTGTTCGTCCTTAAGCTGTTCGATCGCTGACTCATTCTCCTGCTGTCCCTCCTTCAACACATGCTCCTGTACGAAATCGATCGCTAACAGGAATCAGCAACACGTCTTTCCACGCTTTCGAGTTACTCACCTTTGTCAAGCCCATCTTCCTTGGCCTCCCCTTTCGCTCCGCCCCCAAGCATGTTATTGATCTTGTCCCCGAACGTCTGTGGCTTTGGCGGGTTGTTGTCCTTCGTCACATGACCGACGACGTCCTCGATTTTCCCCAACAATCCTTCGTGTTTAGGAGCTGCAGCTGGAGGTGGCGCGGAATGACCGAATGCGTTGGAGAGCTTGTCAAGCAGATGTTCTTCCTTTGGTGGGACAGGAGTGGAGTGCGAGGACTGTGGCTGCGTTTCCTCCTTCAGAGCATCGCTCAACTTGTGAAGAAGGCCATGACCGTGGCCTTGTTGTTCGTGTGAAGAGTCCGATGTTTGGACAGGCGTTGAAGTAGAGTTTTCATCGTCGTTGATAGAGAGCTTCTTGAGCAAATCCATCGTCTACTGAATGGTAAGGATCAGAATGAAGAGGGCGAGAGTATCGGCGCGTACCTGGTATTATCAGGATGCAAGGGCTTCAAACAGGTTCCCATAAACACGTTGCATAATCGATGCCATTGATTGTCGTTATCACGGAGATACACTTACAGCTATCTCCAAACAGCATTGGTACGGCCTGTACGAGACTAATTCGATGATTTCACAGATAATTGGATCGGAGGATGACATAAGACCAGTTCCAACTTATAACAATGAAGCTTGAAACGCCCGAAGCCCTGGACCCCTGAAGAGGACTTGGCGCCACTCCTGTTTATACATCACGTGCACACCTAGCACGTGGTCTAGGATTTAGGCATAACTGCCCGCCACATCCCTGGCTCTACACAGCGCGCTACTGACTCGCTTAACCATTCATGAATCTTGTATGATTAGCTACTACTTTTGCTCTGACAAACACACACGCTTGCAGGTTTTCCGGCGCTCAGAGACATACTCTATTAGGATGTGCACAGTACCACTGACATCCCGGATTGCGCGGACATACTGTGGCCTATCCACCTGCTACTGTTCCCATGACGTGGTTCAGCCTTCTATAACGCGTCTTAACCTTAAAATTCACACTGCTTACTGTGCCCGTGAGACGGTTTCTCTTATTTGCTACGGCGCCGCTGCATGTTGCTCTGTATAGTGTATATTACTATTATATGACTGTGCTTTTCATGAAATGTGAGCTTCTGGAATGGAATCTCATTCTGATCGTAACTGCTTTAATATCTTTCCAGAAAGTCCTCAACTTATTTGAACAATCACTTGGGACTGCGGGTCGTTGTGGCGTCCCATCCTGATGCTTCGCTTGTTACAGGCTCGAGGAACCTACACGGTCCTTACTTATATTTTCTGAAAGTCACGGTTTTTATTCGCACATACTCAGTCATGCATTGCTATCTAATGCTTGGCAAAGGAAGTCAAAAGTTTTTCCAAATAATGCTGAAAAACCGTATACAAATTCAAACCATGACTAGATACAATTTACGAACATCGATAGTCGTTGGTCACAATCCCACAGCTGTCTCAAGCCGCTCGATATTTGCCATCAACGTTGCAGTTGAGCTACACGGTGAGTCTACGAGCTGCGACGAAGTAAAAGTAAGACCAGTCTGGTTTGCGGAATTTCCAATCAACGCGAGAGTTGATGTGTTCGGTGAATACCGTGGCCAGCCGATATTGACAAGCCCCTGCGCAGGGTCACGAGCAAAAGCAACCCATGCACCTCGAATGAACTTTGAGAGTGTCACCTCGGTGTTCGTAGGCGCCGGCATTGTCCCGAAGACAAGTGGAATTTCCGCCGTGTGGTATGCACGAAGATCAGGACGTGTAGAAATATCGGGAAAGACGCCTGATGAAATTTATTATTGACCACGTTCGCAAGGCATAGCGATTATTTACTTGCCTTGATATTGGTACCGCCAGGTCGGCACACCTGCATTGAAAGCTTTGCGTGCCGTGTTTGCCGCAGGACAGGTGAAATCTAACTGGAGGAGGAAAAGTGGGGGTTTTTTAAATCCGAACCTCCGGAGAATAATGGATGAATGACATACCTGAGTGACCGAGTCTGCCAATTCTTCGGTGGCGATTGGAACAACGGTTCCGGTAGTTTGAAGCTCAGCTGCAACAACGAGCAAGTCCGCTTCATTCTTATTAGAGCCACCAAGAAGAGGTACATGTAAGAAGTTGCCAGCGGCGGCCCGCTCTTGGTAGTTTGTAAACATCGTGATATCTAAAAATATCGCGAGGAGTCCAGGAGAGGTTTTTACAAACTGTACGTTGTAGAGCGAAACTCACCATCTGAGATTGGGAGAAAAGCCGTAGTGTTAATAACCACATTTTCAAGCTCTCTGTAGGGAATTTGTTTCATGCATGTCAGTTGAGTAGCATCGGCCACTTTAAAAAATTTCAATAGGGCTGTAGTACCGTCGAGCGAAGATCAATACCATTGCCACACCCGACCTTGTCTGCAACTGTGTTCCAAGGTTGAGGTAAAACCGGTATAGGGCTGAGAGGGCCCAGAGCCTTTATATTGGTGAGAACTTCCAAACTATGACGTAGTCATCAATGCATCAACTCAGCCGCGGGATACGGACGACACACTTTCCGGATTCTTCAATGATACCTGGGGGACAATGTCATTTCGATACATACATAACCAATCTGCGAAGAAATACCTTTGACTCTCGTATCCTGGGGGTTGGCCAATGCATATGCGTCAATTGCAATACCTCCCGCACTTTCGCCAAATAGGACGATGCGCTGTGGATCGCCGCCGAATGCAGCAATGTTATCATGCACCCATTGGACGGCCGCATCCAGGTCAAGAAGCCCAAAATTCTGCGAATGAGTCGTGTCGTTGAGTTGAGGAGCATTCGGGAAACCAAAAATATTAAGGCGGTAATTGAAAGTGACAACGATGATGTCGTCATTGTCCCGTACAATGTTCTGTCCGTCATAGGACGGGAAGTGACTCTGCATGGTACTATGAGAACAACACCCATTGAACGTAAGAAGGAGATCATTACCGTTCCAAATTGGAAGCCACCGCCATAGACCCACAGCAATACAGCCGCGCTTTGTTTCCTGTCGATGCTTGGAGTCCATATGTTGAGCGTCAGACAATCCTCCGACTCTGGAACAAAGATTGCGGGGTCGTTAAAGCCAGCAAGTCGTAAGTACTGGATTGCGGTTGGAGTCAAGTTCTGTAGGCAGGAATCGCTGTACTCGGTGGCGTTCAATGTTTCGGAACGATTTGGAGGTAAAGACGGCGGTTCCCAACGCCTTGCGCTGGCATATGGGATGCCAAGGAACTTTCGTACACTGGCATCGGGCAAGGTACCATTGACAGGACCTTGAGGTGTCGGTACCAGCAAGCCATTTTGCTGAGCAAAGGTGCTCAACGCGAGAGTAATGATTGTAGCAGAGAATTTGAAGAGCATGAGGAAGAATGTCCTTTGGTATGCCAACAGATCCATCGCAAAGACGACTTAAATATTGTGAGGCAAAAGAGTTTGAATCTGAAAATGAAAGCTGAGATGAGCTTGTTACGATTTGCATGACAGAACCGAGAGATTGTCCATACATTTGACAATTATAGACCGCTCAAAATACATTTCGTGTGAGACGAACAGGGGCAAGAAAGTTCCAGGAACCACTAAGCATATGTGGCATGCGCATATACATCTGTTTAACCAACGGCTTGCACAAAGTACTTGTTCTTTTGGAATCAAATAAAGTTGAATCCCATCCTTCAAGGCGATCCCCTGAAGGTTTGGCTCTGAAGCACACCACCCTCAGAGTGACTCTCGCTCGTTTAGCAAATGAAATATGACATTACTCATCAGATCTTTGGTATATTCGCCCTGCTTTCCCCGACTTGGCTCAAGATTTTTCCGTAGACTCAAAGATGATCTATTGACCCTAGACTGTCTCACATCGGAAATAGTATAACGTCTGGATGACCGAGAATGACGCAGAGTTAGTATTCACAATCAGAAATCAAGGAAGCACGTCCAAGGCAGATACAGGAGGGCTAAATACGGCAGGAGTGGCTAGATCAGACTCCAGTTAACGCACAACTACTCGCAAAGTGAATCTCGCTCATTGAGCAGATCGAGACCAATATTAGTGCCCAGCTGGATTTTCTAAAGAATTCTTTGCTTGCTAGCGATAGATAGCATGTCATATACTCCGTTTATGGAAGTATTTCACAAAATGAAGCCAGTCAGATTCATCGACGAGCTATGAGTTGTAACGGGCCAAGTTCAAGATGTCGAGGGCGTCGGAGGGGACAATTCTGTGACTGTGCAAAATAGAACGAAAGCTGGTTCGATTAGGGACCGTTGGATGTTTTCTTTGACAAGAGCGGCCGGAGGTTAGGGAAAATATTTTGGTTGACCCGCTTAGATGACATTAGGGGTACACACCGTCCATGACATTAAGGGTGTACACCGTCCGTTTACGACACACGGCCGCATAGATACAACAGAAACACGGCTACGGCAGCCACTAACTGTGCCGTATCAGGTATTCCCGAAGCTTTGACGGCCATAATCGGTGTCCTGCCATGTACGGTGATTTTCATTGAAAATGGGGCATAATGATGTATAATTTTGCTCATAGAATGTCTAATCAAGTTGTCAGAGATGAATATATGATTGTAATATGCTTCATACCCACTGAATGAGCTGAGGTCATTGGTTGGTCGAAGTAGTAAAATGGCGTGATTCGGAGTTTTAATGTGCTTGACGGCGCCGTCAAGCCACAGCTGGGCACCCTTGATCTCAGGAGTTGTCTCTGGCTCTCAGGTAAGGACCTTTCAACATTTACATAGTAACAAACATTAAACATCATGGTCGTTGTACGTGACGGCCGCAATTTACGTTTCAGTACGGTACTGAACCGTCCGTAACCGTACCGTGGCGAGGTTGCCCTGGATGTCGACGGTACGGCTATGGTGCGGCTCTATTACATGTACCTTCAGGCAAATGATTACTAAATCTGCCAAGGTTGACCTAGACAAAACTATAGCATAGGGACACGATGAGCTTAGTGTCATTTGTCTGACAAGACCTCGGTTTCAATATCTAGAATAGATCGAGATATGGAGCAAAATCTCCGAAAAATACATGATGCAATTTTATGATATAATACTAATATTTGAATTGTTCATGGGCGAATTGATTGACCAAAAATATGAATATCGACGTAAGAGGGTTCCAGGTGTCCTTTGGGATAGTTATGATTATGTGCTAGGCTGCTGAGGCCGGCCGGGCTGGGCCCCAAACAGCCGAGCCACCACAAGCCTTCATTCAGGCTTACGCAGGTTTGCAGCTCAGGCTGGCATTTTGCCAAGTCTGTGGCCCAGGCCTGAAGGGCGGCTTTTGCGGCTGAGAGCACTGTATGGCTGATCGCAGAATCTTACATACAAAAATGGGCCGTTGTAAGCGCGGCGTGACCAATGTATTTACTGCCTTAATCACATTATATCTCCTTGCATGTTACTTCACAATACTTGACAGCGTTATCAGTCAACTTCGGCATACAGTGCCATACTAGCTTGTTCGCTTCTATAGATGGCAAGATTTAAACTTCTCACATCCCCTGTTCTTTCTACCAAAAGACTGTCACACAACCATACATAAGAATTGGATTGAGGTTAGGGCTGCACTGGCCGTTTCTACGGTTCACGACTGCCGTAAACGGTTGCCGTAGCTGTGCAATCGAAGATCTATGGTGAGCTTAAGATGGCAGAGTTACAGTGGAAAGGGGTGTTGGTAACCCAGTCTGCACACATAATTAGACATTGGAAGCGGTAGATGCTGTCTTAAGCCTTTACCAAACATTGACCCAAACCATTAACCGGTGGAAAAGAGTTTGACCAATTGACACTCCACTCTGCGTTGATAGACAGTTGACAGTAAGGCAGTTGGAACCAACCTTGAAGGAGCTCCCTGACACAAAGAGAATGGAGAAAAGCATTAATCCATGGGACAAGAGGTTATGCTAGGTTATGTCAAGGACATGCCAATATACATCAGCCAGAATGAGATCTCATCAAACCAATCATGATCATCAATTATATAACATACGTAGACTGGTTATGGCATTAAAACATATTCAAACTCCGATTTCACACCAAGTTCATATCAATTTGTTCTAGCATCGAATGGACACCAGGTATGTGACTATATCCTTATGACCAACCGGTACTAATCATTCAATACAGCCTTCTCTGAACAAGAATTTCACTGTCACATGCTTTTCTTCAATTTGACACTGACTGTACCCATATTTTATGGTTTATAGTCATAAATTTACCATGCCATGCTGTGCCATCAATGGTTTTGGAATTTATTGTACAGTATGGCTTATGGTTGCTGTAATTGTTTTTTGCTGTGTTTCAACAGCTGTGTGCTGAGAACAGACAGTGCTGATGTTGTCTTATGTTACCTAGCTGCCATGCAGAAGAAACCACAAGGACAGCCAGATAGGGTAATGCCACATAAGAGGTGAGTTGTATTCATTCCCAGAGAACAAGTGCTAAGAAACTAGGGATGTTGACTAAGATGCTAGCAACAGCTGCTAAGTGGTTAACAATGAGAAAGAGGATACATGCAGGTGAAGAAACAGCCAGGGTAGTGGATAGGTGCTAAGTATCTTTGAGTTGCTAACAACAGCAAAGAAAGATGAATGAAAGAGCTAGTAGCAGTGCTAGGGAAGGTGAGACTGTTTGGGTAAACCCAAAACAAGTCAAAGGTCTATCAAAGAGGATAAAGTTTTTAGTGAAATTGGGGTACTAGCCACAGATATGAGCAACAACACAGAAACAATGAGGATGAACAAATAAGTACCCACAAGGTGGTACTTCCTTAGAAAAACATGGACACCAAGACATTACCAGCAAATCCACCAAGTCAAGCAATGAGAATGATGATGAAAGCAACAAAAAAAGCTCTTAAGCATAGTAATGAGCAATGAAGTCAAGGGCTTGTTGGCCTAATATGGTGATGAGGCTTTGGGTTAGGCTTGGTAATGACAACTGTTGCCATTATGTAGTGTGTGTGTTCTACCAGTAGAGTACAGTATTTATACTATAGAAGTATAGCTGCAAAAGTGATAGCTGCTTAGTAAAGAGTGGAAAAATGCTAAGTTAAGTGAGGAAAATTGTCAGGAAAATTGTAAGAACCATGTGCTTTGTGCCTAGTGGTGGCTGCTGTACTCAATAGAGTGGGCACCACCATATCCAATGAAATGGAGGCTGTTGTCAGCTTGGCAGGGGGCTGGACTATTCTAAGTCCAAAATGGGCCCCAAGTCTAGAGTCTGTGTGATGTATCACCTGATTTGTCACCTGTTCAATCACCTGACTGATATGTCATGTTTGTGACCTGGAAAAAGCCATTGCATTTCCATGTCATGCTTGTGACTGCTGGATCAAAGATAAGTTGGATCTAGCAGCTGTTGATAAGACCCACTTGTTGCTGAGCACTGTTACCACCATCTTGGGTTATCTTATCTGATGTAGCACCTGACTCCAACACAGCCCCATCACATGAAAGCCTAGGCCCAAGACCTAGAAGCACTTGGTCAAGACCTTTCTTATCAATGGTCACTAGCATCATCACATAGCAACAAAGGGACTTTTTGCTTTTTATACATCAGACACTCAAAAACATGTGACTTTCATTTCCATTTTTCTTGTCTTGCTTAATCAACATACCTGAATGGTGTCTACACTTCAGATGTTGACATGTGGTATGATTTCTTTTATATTTGATAAATATTATGCAGTTTTGACATTGCATACATATCCTTGGAAACCATATTGGCACCTAGCATGCACCCACTAACAGATGCCATTGCTGGCAGCAACTACTTTTATTGCTGACTACTACACTTACAAATTGTATAAATACCCCTTGTACATACCTAGCCAGAACAGAGAATTTGTACCCCCCACAGTACAGCTTTGAAGTCCCTCAACTCTCAGACTTCAGACTTCACTCTTGTCTCTCTTCCTCATCATCATTAATGGCTTAGTGACAAGTCTTGACAACCTAGCATTTTGATATTAGTGTACACCATCTATGGGTGTCATCCTTGGCTTTTTGCAATGTTAGCATCTATGGCTAGCATCTAGTTTAGTAAACACTAGCAACTTCCTCTGTAAGGGTGACCTCCAGGAGCAATGGCTGAATCATGCAGCTATCAGAGGGGAATTTGAAGTATATTAGAAAGGTAACCAATGATACAAATAATAACTAATCATCTAGCAGAGGGAAATTTAAAGAGAACAAGTCTAAGGATCCCTGCTGCTCAGTGTAGTGCATTAGCAGGCAGCAGAGGCCTGAAATGGAAGTCCCCTGACATCACCCCCCCTCTAGCATGTGGCATCTTGATGTGCAGAGTAGAAGAAGTTCTGGATACCTGGTCCACTGGTGAGATGGGGTAGATCCCTCAGATGGCTGGGGGTGCATCTGGGTGCCTCCAATGGAACTCCCTAACAAGTCTGGGTGCATGCATGTTTCCCTGAGGTTCCCAGAAGATGTCCTCAATTCCATAGCCCTTCCACTTCACCTTGTACTTTAGCCACCACCAGAATAGGCAACTATCCAAGATTTCTTCCACCTTGTACTCCTCACTGTTGTTGACCACCACCAGGGGTGGCAGGGGTGCCAGGCATTGTCCTGGGATAGAGTCTGCTGGTGCTGGTGTTAGTTTGACCACATTGATTACCAGGTGAAGCTGGCACATTCCAACAGGAAGCCAGAGTCAATAAGCTAGGGGTTCTACTTGTTGTTCCACCATGAAGGGCCCCAATAGTCAGTGTGAGAGCTTTTTTGATGGTTAGGTGGTTGTAATATTGGAGGCATCCAAGTAAACTCAACCTCCAGGCTGGTATTTGGATGCCAGGGCTCTTCTGTGGTCATAGTATCATGCCATGTCATCCTTTGCCTTTGCTAGATGTGCCCAGGCTTCCTCCTGTATGATCTTCATCCAATCCATGTACTCATTTATGGCTTCATTCTCCAAAGGTTGGGCCTGGGGTTCAAAGCTCATGCATGGGTGATGTCCAGTGTCCAGAAAGAAGGGTGAGACTTGAGTGGCTGCATAAACATGGTTATTGTACTGGAACTTGGCATCATGGAGGAGTTTGTCTCAGTTGTCCTGGCACTCATTGCAGAAGAGTCAGAGGTATTGCTCAAGTTTCTGACTCACACATTTGGTCTGGCCATTGGACTGTGGGTGGTAGGCAGTGGAGGTGTGAAGCTTCATGTTAAGCAGTTAGTAGAGCTCCCAGGTAAAGTCCACCACAAAATGTGGACCCCAGTCAGACATGTAGGCATCAGAGAGCCCATGGAGCTTCCAGACATTCTTCCAGTACAGGCTTGCAGCCCCTATGGCAGAGCAAGTGGTGTGATTAGGAACAAAGTGTGCCCACTTGCCACAAAGGTCCATGACTACTATGATGGCATCATAACCATGGGCATCAGGGAGCTCTATGATGAAATCCACCAAGGCAATGCTCCATTGCTCCATGGGAACAGGTAGAGGGTGGAGCTGTCTGGAGGAGAGTTGATGCTGGGGCTTGGTTCAGAGGCAGAGATTGCATGTATTAGTGTAGGACCCAATATACTAGGACATCTGGGGCCACCAATAGTTTGGGGACATTAGCTCTAACATTTTCCATCAGTTGGGGTGTCCTGCAATCCAGGAGTTGTGGTGCCGCTCTACAATCCTCTGGCATAGCTCCAGGTCATTGGGGATGTAGATGCAGTCCTGGAAGGTCAGGAGTCCATCACCAAGGGCCCACTTGTTTGCATGGATGGACTTAATTCTGGTGGTATGTCCTGACTTGAGTGCCCAGGCTGCCTGAGCAATGAGTTCCTCCTGCATACCCTCCCAGTTTCCATGCCAGATGTCCTGGAGGATCTCCACCTTTGCTCCCTCAACAGCTAGACCTTTCATGGCTCAGATGATGAACAACTTGGGTCAAAGGAGCACAATGTTACTGTTGTCATCTCCCCAGGTGCTGTGGTCTGCTCTCTGGGACAGGGCATCTGGCTTTTCCATACTCTGGCCTGGCCTGTGATGCAGCAAGAAGTTGAAGTTGGCAAGGTAGAGAGACCACCAAGCCTGCTGGCAATTGAGCTTCTTGGCTGTCTGGAAGTATTTAAGGTTCTTGTGATCCATCCACACTTTGAACTTATGCTGTGCACCCTCCAGAAAATACTGCCACTCCTCAAAGGACTGGATGATGGCCAACATCTCCTTGCCATGGATTTTGTAGTTGCACTCCACTGCATTCAGGCTCTTGGAGTAGAAGGCCATTGGGTGCCATTTCCTATCCTCCTGGGATTGTTGTGACAGAACAGCTCCAGTGGTGAAGTTGGAGCTGTCAGCTTCTACCTGGAAGTGTAAGGGTGACCTCTGGGAGCAGTGGCTAAGTCACACAGGTAGCAGAGGGGAATCCAAAGTGTATTAGATATGTAATAGATAATACAAATAGTAGACTAATCACCTAGCAGAGGGGAATCCAAAGAGAACAAGTCTAAGGATCTCCTTAGCTTGGTGTGGTGCATCAGGGGGCAGCAGAGGGGTGGGAATGACTGGATAGGTGACCAGAGTTAGCCAAAGTATGCAACAATGGATCACAGAAGAAAGGCAATTTCATTTTCTATCAACAGAGAAGCAAACCTGTTAGTACTTGGCAACAGAGGTGTACACCTCATCTGTTGCTCAACTAAAAATCCTCCTCCAGGCCTGGGAGGGGGGTGCAAGTGCCACTCTCCTCCAAGGTCAACTCCAGTGCTGGCTTGTCTAGTGAGGGATCTTTGGCAGCATCCTTCATGGCCAACAGTTGCAGGAGGAGCTCCTCCTGCTTAGCTGTGAAGAGATAACATACCTCAAGGCCCAATGGGCAGTGTTGTGCAAAGTGCCCCAGTTTCCTGCATCTCTGGCACAGTAGCAGTGTGGGGCAGTGCTGTTAGGTGGCATCAACATTCATGGGGATGCCCAGTGGCAAGGGTTGCAGTGCAGGGATGGCCAGAGCAGGGGTGGATGCTGGAAGTATGGGAGCAGGGTACCAAAGAGTGGTGGCAGGAGTGGGGTGGGAAGTCAGGTGCATGTAGCATAGCTCCCATTGAATCTCCATGAGCTGCCACTAATCCTGGGCCACCTTATACCAAAAAGCAATCTGTTTGTTGTCTGGACAGCCCTTAGCAAGGTTGTTGATGTGTTCCAGTAATGTGGGGTGCAGGCCATCCTGGAGAGTGAGGCATAGTTTTAGACCATCAGGGTAGGCCACTTGCTTGACTAATACCTGAAAGGAATCAATATACTCATCCAATGTCCTTTTCCCTTGCCCATACTGCTCCCAGTTGTGTAGCACTAAATTGGCAGTTTTGGTGGGGTTGATTGGAAAGAACTCTGCCAGGAAGTCCTTTTCAAAGGTGGCCCAATCTGTGAAACTTCTGACACCTCCAGGGTGTCAAGACATCCACAGCATGTAGGTAAAGGCATGTCCAGCCTTCATTTATGACAGTACCCAAGCTATTTTCAGTGCATCAGCATCAAGGGCATCTCTGCTGAGGTGAATGTAGGTGAGGCAGGACTGGAGGAAATGCTCTCCACCAGAGTAATTGCCATCATATGTGTTTGGGAGCATGGGATAAGGGATCTGTGCTTGGGAGTTTACCAGAGCAACTGGGGGGACTACTGGGGCTGCCGAGGGTGGTTCTTTGGCCAGGGGTGGTGCAGAGGTAGGGGTCAGGCACTCCAGTAATGCCTGAAGGAACTGGGAAATGAGCTTAGTGGTTTGATGAAGGGTGGAGAGTTCAGTAGTGTGGTGGGTAAGGGAAGATTGGGTCAATTGCACCTGGCTCTCTAGGTGTAGCAAGTGAGTCCAGGCCTTGTCTTGTGGGGCTGGGGCCTCTGAGGGAGTGTCTGGGTTGGTGAGCTAAGACATAGAATTCTGCAGGTACTTAAGCCTGGTGGGAAAGTAATAGATAGGAGGCTTGGGAACTTCATGTAGGCTATGAGGGGCTTCCAGACCAGGATTTGGAGACTTGTTCTGCTGTAAGGGTGACCTCTGGGAGCAATGGCTAAATCACACAGCTAGCAGAGGGGAATCTGAAGTATATTAGAAAGGTAATCAACAATACAAATAGTAACTAATCACCTAGCAGAGGGAAATCCAAAGAGGACAAGTTTAAGGATCTCTGCTGCTTGGTGTGGTGCATCAGCAGGTGGCAGAGGCCTGAAATGAAAGTCCCCTGACATCCTCCTTCCTCTTAGTGACTCTTTCCATTATCTTAGTGACTCTTCTCATTATCTTGGCAACTTCCCCATCCAACCACTTGTAGCAACCTTCCCTTGTTGTTTTGTTGGGTTGCCCCTCTTCACATTCTAGTGAATCCATGCTACTGACAGGTGGCACACTCTAGCAACCATTTCCCACTTCACACCCTTTCTGTGCTCTAGCTTTCTGGAACATTTACTGACTCATCCTCACACACTACCTTCCTACTGCCAGCTACCCTATCTGATTGCAAGTGATCAGGTGGCATAGGAGCACATCACTGTATGCAGATAGCAATAACCAAGGCTATGTCAGGTTCTGCTGACCACAGGGGCTCAGCTGCACTGGGCAGGTCTCTTACTAGGCAGACAGGACATCTACACTTACAATTCCATGCTCCAGTGAGCTCTGGAAGGGTGGAACCAAGTGGACAAAGGAGGAAAAGGTGGTCTAGGGAAGTCCAGGGTGCTCTGGTAGGCTAGATGGACAAGCAGGAGTAACAGATGAGTGGGGAGCAAGTATGATATGGAGCTCTGGATTTAAATATCAAGAACAAAGGAGAACTTGGGGTTGGATTCCAAGTTGGAGGTATGAGGAGGTTTTGGAGATTATGGAGTTGAAAGGAAGAGTTGGGGCAATAGGAGGAGAGTTGAATGTAGCCAGGAAAGTTGAGATGAGACAGGAACTTAGAGAAAACAAGGTGAGACAAGACTTAGAAGATAGAGGCAAGAGATGGAGATGGAACTGGAAACTGATAAGATAGAAACTGATAAGATCAAGGCAGACAAGATTGAGAAGCAATGAGATTTGAAATGAGACAGTACAGAATAATGAGACAGAGACACAAGAGACATAACAGCATAACAGACACAGTAACATAGTTAATATCAAGACTACTGTAACAGATATTGTTCTATGGCTTATATACTGGCTACTGGACCTCTTCTGGGGATTGCAAGTGTGACAGCAAGATTCAACAGAGACATGTGGAGTTGCTGGGTGTTGGTTCAGATCAGTTGGCAGGCCATGGTGGTATTCTGATGGGAACTGATGGGAATGTGGGCCACAGATGATGGGAACTGAGGGAACATGAGTCATGCCATAGTTGTTGGGAAGTTCTGGAGTGATTGAGCAGATCAAGGGAGCAAGTCAGCAATGTGGGCTGGGGTCAGGAGAGACATTGGGGGTGCCTGGGAGCTTGGAAAGGGTCAGGGGTCTGATAGGGTCTGCAGGTAATGTGATTGGGGTCCATTGGGGTCACTGGGGTTTGCTAGGGAATGTTGGAGATTGCTGGGGTGGGTGCTGATGGTAGGCAAAGGTTGGGGAAGCTTGAGGAGGCATTGGTGGATGCTCCAGAGATGCAAGGAGAGACTCTGGAGGTTCTGGAGTGGGTTGTGACAGGCTTATTAGCCATGCACCCCTAATTGCCCTTATCTTCATTTTTTTTGTAAGTGTGGATCCATTTGTCATTGTACCTATTTGTATGTCTGTCTGCCTATTTGTATGTCTGTCTGCCTATTTGTATGTCTGTCTGCCTATTTGTATGTCTGTCTGTCTATTTGTATGTCTGTCTGCCCCTGTGTTTTTATATGTACCACCATTCCATTATCCACTGTGCACTCATACATCCATCATTAACTACAATTAATGTAAAATCAGATAGAGAGCCCACAAAAGAAGCAGAGCACACAGTGTTACAAGTGCTGAGAAGCATGTAGCTACTAGAGGATCTGTTTAACAGTGTCACATACAGTTTCTACTCTGATCAGGTCACTTGGAGATTGTCCAGACTCTGGACAGTCAACTGGTGGTTATCTGGCTACTATTGGAGGTGGAGCCATTGGCTGGAGCAGCAAGCTTCAATCTGTTGTTGCTCTATCTACAACAGAAGCAGAATACATTGCAGCTGTTGGAGCAGGCAAGGAGATTCTATGGATGCATAACATTCTGCATGAAATATGCTCTACTTGTTATTCCATTCCAGCTTCACTCATGTTCCTTCATTCCATTCTTGTTTCACTTAGGTTCCTTCTTTAAATTCCAGTTTTACTTGTGTTCCTTCAATTTCATTCATGCTCCTGTAGTATGTAATGGTAGGCAGATTCACCTTAAGTCCCAAGTTTCTACCTCCAGGCTTTAGGTTAGTATTTCAATTGAATTCAATACAACTAGCTTTTAACTCCAGACTTCAGCTCTAGTGACTATTCAGTCCCCTGTGCTTTGTCTGTTTTTAACATTACTATCTCCAATACTTCCCCTTGATCTAGAATGCATAGTTTTCTTCATTGTCAGAGAATGGCAAGACCAGCATACTTCTGATCAATTGCCTTGAAGTCTTTGATCCTTGTTTTGTAGGAAGCAGCAAAAATAACCAAGCCCTCCACAATAGAAACAGATGGTGGAAGAACTGGCCTTTTCCTTCTTCACCACAACCATGGCATCTTCACTCAACATTTTCTCAGATCTAGATGCAGTAGTAAGGCAGGCAATATTCTAGCAGATCTCCTTGTTGAGTAGGTAAGTAATAATAATGTTGAGTGTGGACTGCTGGAGTGAGAGTGTCAAGGGAGATGATGATATAAGCCTCAGTCATTGCTATCTGCATATGGCCATTAGATCTGACCTATATTTGAACTAATAGTTATAAGCAAGACATGGGGACATAAAACAGCTTTGTTCAGATCATAAATGCAATGTGCCTGTCAGGTTCTGCTGACTACAGGGGCTCAGCTGCACTGGGCAAGTCCTTACCAGGTGGACACAACATCTACACTTACTATCCCATGCTCTGGTGAGCTCTGGAAGAGTGAAACTGGGTGGATGAAGTGGGGATAGGTGCTCCAGCAGGATAGATGGAGGAGTGGGAGTAATGGATGAGTGGGGAGTGAGTACAATATGGAGCTCCAGAGTTAAATATCAAGAGCAAAGGAGAATGCAGGGCTGGGCTCCAAGTTGAGGGTATGGAGAGGGTTTTAGAGATTATGGAGTTGAAAAGGAAAAGTCAGGGCAATAGGAAGAGAGTTGAACATAGCTGGAAAAGTTGAGATGAGATGAGAAACTGAGAGAAATGAGATGAGACAAGACTTAGAAGATACAGACAGAGATGAGACAAGAAAGGAAACTGATAAGATCAGAACTGATAAGATTGAAACTGACAAGATGGAACAACAAGATGGAAACACAAGAAACAAAACAGTAATTCAGGTAATATCAAGGCTACTATAACAGATACTGTTCTATGACTTATATACTGGCTATGGGACCTCTTCTGGGAATTGCAAGTGTGACAGTGGGACTCAACAGAGACATGTGGAGTTGCTGGATGTTGGTTCTGATCAGTTGGTGGGCCATGGCAGTATTCTGATGGGAACTGATGGGAATGCAGGCCACATATGATGGGAATTGATAAGAACTCAGGTTATGCTATAGTTGTCAGGAAGCTCTGGAGTGATTGGGCAGATTGGGGGAGCAAGTCATTGATGTGGGCTGAGGTCAGGAGAGGTGCTGGGAGTGCCCAGGTGCTTGGAAAGGGTTGGAGGGCTTGACAGAGTCTGCAGGAGATGTGGTTGGGGTCCATTGATGTCACTGGGGTATGCTGAGGAAGCATTGGGGATTTCCAGAGAAGTGCTGGAGTTTGTCAGAGTGGGCACCAAGGGTAGGAGAGGGTTGCAGTGATTGGAGGAGGAGGGGGATGTGCTCCAGGGCTTGCTGGGCTTGGTCAGTCAAAGTCCAGGGGCAAGGCAGAGGTTCAGGGAGTGGGTCATGACATCACCCTCCCTTCAGTGTCAAGACCCTTCAAGATGTGGGAAGATCTCCAGGATTGGAGGTGGCATGGGAATCAAAGTCAAAGGATGATGGCCTCCCAATCTAAAAGCTCCCCAGGAGAAAATAAAAAGGTCAGGGCCATTTCACTCTTCTCAACAATCTCCCATGTCATCATCCCCTTTGTCATCTTCATCTTCTGCTTCCCCAACTCCTCTCCCATTAGATGAGAATTGTGTTGAAGTGTGGGAGGATTATGAATGTTGCTGAGAGGAGGTTGACCAGTGCTGGGGATAGGCAAAAAGTCAATGCTATGTACATCAGCATAAATGCATCACCCCTATGGCTCCATGGTTATTGATTCAGTTGAGTAAAGCTGTCCCAGGCAGTGGCCAGCCTTTCCATGAGTTCCACCCAGGTCAATCCCTCAGGACAATTGACTCAGTTGGCCCCATTGTCTGCAGCTCATCCCCTTTGGCTAGCACTGGGTCCATGAATGGCCCAGGTGGTTCTGCAGGCATAGAGGGTGCCACAATCAGAGGTGACACCTGAATGGTTCACAGAGGCAGTGGGGCAGGTGCAGGGCCCACCTACTTGGGAGTGGTGTGAAGTGGAGGCCCTGGTAAGTGTGAGGACTTTTGAGCTTTTCACTGAGTTCACCTGGTCTTCAGTGTGTTCTCTGCATCTGACATGGGAAGCAGTGCAAGTTTGAAGAGCCCATGCCAGGATCCTGCTGGGATTCTGTGGTCTGTCTCCTATGTCATGCCAGGCACAACAAATGCTCCATCTTGTAGGACTGGTGGGCCACATGTATAGCTATGGAGCAGGGTTGGGAGGTGGCCTGGGTTGCAGAGCAGCTGGATGAGAGATGAAGGGGAAGGGTGTTAGGCAGAGGCCAGGGTCTGTCACAGGCAGTGCATTCTGGTCTGGAGGGTGAGGAGGAGGTTGGGCACCCCTGAGGAAAGGTGGGGCCTCCATGGGGCAGGTGAAGGGAGGGGATCCAAGTGGCACCAGATAAGGGAAAGTGCAGGGCATCCTCCCCTCCAGAGGCTGGGCCTAGCACAAGTGGCTGTGGGGTGACATAATAATGGCAGGGCTCCCAGGTCCCCACATGTATTCTACTACATCAGGGGCCTTAGTGAGGCCTGCCCTGCACCCTCTGGTCCCCAGCATTGTCTGCAGTTAAGGTCCTTTGCCATTATGTAGAGGAGCTGACAGGGCAGCTGTAGGAGCAGGAGGAGGAGCTCTGGAGTAAGGACAAGGAGCTCTGAAGGCAAGGAGAAGAACTTCAGCAGGTGAGGGAGGAGTGGGGGAGAATGCAGATGGACAGGGACATGGCACAGTGGGACCATGAGGCTGCCCTTCAAATGGCCTCCCAGTATGTGTCAGAGGTTCAAGGATTGCAGGAGTGGTTGGGCCAGCTGAAGGCTCAGTCTATGGGGGCAATTGAGCAGCAAGGGGTCCCTGAGGCATGGGCAGTCAGGGCAGAGGTTGAGGAGGGATGGAGAAGGGAGGAGTGGCTGGCCAATGAAGTGGCCTTGGAGTGAGGGGGAGTCCTCTATGAGTGTTTCCCTTGTTCCAGTCCTTCTGCTGCTAACCCTGTACTGTTCCTTCCAGGTTGGGTTTGCAAACATCAAATCCTTCTGGACAGGGCATCTACAGCCTTTGTGTCAATCCAGGACAGCATGGGAATGTTGCTCAGGGATCTTCCTCTGGAGATGGAGCAGGGGGTGGGGCAAATGGGGTGACTACTGGCAGGTCATTGGTGGAGGAATTTAGTGGATCCAGGGTCATAGTGAGAGGTGGCAGTGGATGTTGGGTAGGCATTGCCACAGCACAAAGAGCTTCTGGCTACCATGGCAGCTCAATTGGAGATGGACCTGGTGATAGCAGCAATGGAGAGGAGGGCTCTGGAGGAGGAGGGGTGAGGGGGATTGTGGTTCTAGTGTCAAGGTAGCTTCTTGGACTCTGTCAGGGGACTACCCTTTCTGACCTCTGCCCCTGACTGACACTGACTCCCCTCAACTGGTTCTGCTCCTCCAGGGCTCATACAATGTCTCCTGTGCATTCTGCAGGTCCCCAGAGATCTCTGGAGACTCCTGGAACTTTCTGTGATCCCTTGTTGAGTACTTTGGCTAACTCCAGTCACCTATACAGTCATTCCCATGCCTCCACCACCCATTGATGCACCACACCAAGCAGTGGGGATCCTTAGACTTGTTCTCTTCAGATTTCTCTCTGCTAGGTGATTAGTTTATCATTGTATCATCAATTACAGTTCTAATAAACTTTGGATTCCCCTCTGCTAGCTGCATGACTTAGCCATTGTTCCTGGAGGTTGCCCTTAGAGCAGAACAAGTCTCCAAATCCTGGCCTGGAAGTTCCTCATAGCCTGTATGGAATCTCTGAGCCCCCTATCTGTTGCTTCCTCATCAGGCTTAAGCACCCACAGAATTCTATGTCTCAGCTTGCCAATTCAGACACTCTCTCAGAGGCCCTGGCACCCCAGGACAAGGCTTGGACTTGCCTGCTACACCTAGAGAACTAGGTGCAATTGACCCAAACTTCCCTCACACATCACATGACTGAACTCTCCACTCTTTGCCAAATTACTGAACACATTTCCCAGTCTCTCTAGGCACTACTAGAGTGTTTGAACCCTACCTCTGCACCACCCCTGGCCACAGAAACACCCCCAGCAACTCCAGCAGCCTTTCCAGCAGCTCCCTCCAGTAGCCCCCCAAGCATGGATTCTCTATCCTGTGCTCCTAGATGCATATGACAGCAACTGCTCCAGCAAAGAGTGTTTCCTCCAGTCTTGCCTCACCTACATCCATCTCAGTAGGGATGCCTTCAACTCCAATGTGCTGAGAATAGCCTGGGTACTGTCATACATGAAGATGGGATGTGCCTCCACCTACATGCTATGGGGGTTTTGATGCCCTGGAGGTGTTGGAAGTTTCACAGATTGGGCAGCCTTTGAAAAAGACTTTTGGGTGGAGTTTCTCTTAATTGACCCAGCCAAAACTGCTGCCTTAGTGCTACACAACCAGGAGCAGTATGGGCAAGGAAAATGGATGCTGGATGAGTGCATCAATTCCTTCCAGGCACTAGTCAAGCAAGCAGCCTATTCCAATGGCCTTCAACTGTGCCTCATCTTCCAGGATGGCTTGCACCCTGCCTTACTGGAACACATCAACAACCTTGCCAAGGGCTGCCTGAACAATGAGCAGATTGCCTCCTGGTATAAGGTAGCCCAGGATCAGTGGCAACTCATGGAGATTTGATGGGAGCTATGCTGCATGCATCTGACTCACCAACCTGCCCCCACCACTACTCTCCAGTACTCCACCCCTGCACTCCCAGCACCTGCCTCTCTCTGGCCACCTTCATGCCATAACCCTTACCTCCAGGCATCCCCATGGGCATCAACACCACCCAACAGCACTGCTCCACACTGTTACTATGCTGGAGATGCCAGAAACTTGGGCACTTCATACAACAATGCCTGTTGGGCTTTGAGGTACACTACCTATCCACAGCAGAGCAGGAGAAGCTTCTCCTGCTGCTGTTGGCTGCAAAGGATGCCACCAGAGACTCCTCAGCAGATGGGCTGGCACTGGAGTTGACTCTGGAGGAGAGTGATGCTTGTGCCCCCCTCTTGGGTCTGGAGGAGGATTTTTTATCAAGCAATGGATGAGGTGTATGCCTTTGTTGCCAAGTACTAATAAGTTTGCTTGTCTATCAATAGAAAATGAAATTGCTTCTCTCAATATCAATGACCCTAAGACAAAGGAACCTCAGTACCCCTCTCCAGATATACAAACACCAACTCCAGACTCCATGCCAAGTTCCCCAATGCCCATTAGGCCCCATCCATGCTGCCCCACCTGGAAATGCTAATTGCCTCAGCAGTATGTGGCAACCACAATCCCCTCAGCAAATTCCTTGCACCTTGACATAGAGATTGAGACCACAGACACTCAGGAGGCTCACAGAGTCACCACTCTCCTGCATAGCAGTGCTATGGGGCTGTTCCTGGACTCAGAGTTTGCTAAGTGCCACTGCCTGACCATATAGCCATTGTCCAAGCCCATCTCAGTGTTCAATATTGACAAAACACCCAATGAGGCCAGTGCCATCAGCTCCATGGTTGATTTCATCCTCTGCTACCAGAACCATGCTGAATGGGCATTCTTTGCCATCACCAGCCTAGGCAAGCAGAACATGATCCTTGGTTTTACCTGGCTTTGGGAGCACAACCCTGAAGTAGATTGGGCCCAGAGCAAGATAACCATGAGCTGATGCACCCAGAGATGTGCCACTTGCACCACCAAGGTCAAGGAACAGTGCTGAGTTGAGGTTCAGGAGTGTGTGGCCATTCAGGCTTGCTGGGCTAGCCATCTCCCTGTTGCAGATCTAAACCTTCTGGACCTCCTGCCCCTGGTGTTCCTTCATAGAGAAGCCCTTTATGAGGACAACCAGAGCAACAGCAGGACCCTGAAGGAGGATCTAACAGGGGAGTTTGGCAGCTTGCATGACCAGGAGTCCCTGAACAAAGCAGTGGAAATTGGAGACTGGATATACACCATTGCCCTATGTTCCCCACCCTCTATTGTGGAGATCCAGGCTAGCCAGACCACCTCTCAGCAGCTGGCTCAGGCATTTGCAGTGAACTCTGTGCCCCAGAAGCTCCAGGACATTGTACCTCCATATCTCCACATGTTTGAGGATGTATTCTCCAAGGCCTCCTTTGACTTGCTCCTGGAGCACAAACAGTGAGACCATGCCATTGAATTAATACTGGACTCCAAGCCTGCAAGCTGTAAGGTCTACCCACTGGCACCAAAGGAGCAGGA